>JAOBAY020053894.1:0-5000 GCA_025331085.2 Zoanthus sociatus
AGAAAGATTGAATTTTTTAAGTTAGTACCATAGTCTACGGGCGGTTTAGGCCCTTTTAGGAGTCAAAGGGTTAAGTTATTATAAAAAAAAAGGCAGATGAAAAAGAAGCAAAAAAAAACTTTTTAAAACTGTAAACATGATCTGTTGATTTCAAGCAATAACTATTACAAAAATATATAACAACAAGAAGGATGATATGGCTATTTTCTTTTGCATTATTTGTCGCTCCTAAAGCAACTCAGGGGCAATAATGCTAACCCCGTTGGCTCTTAAAAGAACCGTTTGTTTTTATTCTTTTCTTAATGGACCGTTGAGAACCACACATGACTTCAGCATCTGCCTTGCACTCCTTTCACCATCACGATAAGACTGCCACAGCTCCATCAGTCTGCTCGGCAACTCTCGGTACTTGCGACGTCTCCTCTGTTTTAGTTTGTTTTCAGACACCAGTCTCACATGAATCAATGGCAGCGTGGCATCTTGGTGAAGAAGACCAATTAACAAATAAAATGGCATTCCCCAACAACCCTTGGCGTGACGATTGATCCGATTGTGCCACCCCTCCAAATCACTGCTGGTTCGCACCACCATGTTGTATATGGAGCAGCAAGAAGGAGGCCAAACTGCCACGTAAACCCACGTATCAGCAATGTGTGTCAGAAAGTCTGTAAGGGATTGTGTAGTCGCCTGGACACGGAGACGTTTGAATTTCATTGGACGGTAAGAAAGGCAATGCCATCACTCTTCTAACAAACCTAAAAGTCCCATCATCATTGCAGTTGGCTGATTGAAGACCCAAACTTTGTACCTGTACAGGCATAGAAAAAAAATTTTAGTAATTATTTTAAATTGTTTAAATAATGAAACTGAGCGCATAATATTTACCTTTCTCCAGACTGCTTGGGTCCAATGAAACACACAACCAACAATTCTGACCTCGGGTAGCAGCTCTCAAAATGCAGACCGCAATCCTTTTTCATAATCAACCATAATCTTTCGAAGGGCTGGGGGATTCTGTTCAGGGGCAAGCACGTTAATAGTGGACTCAAATACCTTTTTATAATCGTGTTTCTTTCTGCTGCTCATTAAAACGTACATTGGCGAAACCTGTTTGGTACTGTCATCCTTTCGCACGAATGCATTAATTGTTAGCAGCTGCTCGAAAGGGTGACGGCACAGTTTAAACATTCCATCCACGTACCAATTTTTTGCTTTCTTCAGTAGCTGCAGCTGTTCACTGGTGACCATGATAAGATGGCGACATTCTCCTACTCTCAAGTCAGCTTGCATAAAGTCTGCTGGAACATGGTCGTAGTTAATAGCAAACTGCAGATCCACAGGGTCTTGGGGTCGCAGACTCTGAGACTGTCTGTTGGCGGCTCTGGCCATATACTCAGGGTTTTTTAGGGCTGGACATGGTGCAGCAGACAACTGGTTGCACAAGACCTCTTCGACGATAGCTGCTGCAGGTCTGAAGACATCCTCAACTGCTTTAGATTTTACCACTGTGTTGATTTTGGTTGCTTTGGCTACACCCTCCTCACCTTGATGGTTATGTTCGGTGGTGCTGGGAACAAAATTGCCGTTGTGCTCTTTCACTGTTGCTCTGCAAGGGTTTTCTTTAGGGCAGACAGTGGACTGCCAGTCTCGGCCAGATTTCAAACTTCATTTCAGGTTGTAAGTAAACCTGGTACTTGTGACTAATTTTAATTTGCCGTGCTTGGTCCCAGACTCGATTACTTTGTAGGTAGTTTCGACTTGGTTCTGGATATCGTATCCGACCGGATGGTCATCAAATGAATACTCTTGATCTTTTAAACAATATAAATTATTATTGTCATTACTAAATAAAAAAAAAATTTTTTTACCTATCTTTCAGCTTCTGGGGCAAAACTGTTACACCGCTAGTTAATGGTTTCGTTATTGTTGTAAGCCTCGCAGTATTCAGCCTCGGTAATACCAGTGCCGCAAAGGCGGTGCTGCCATTCCCCACACTCTACACACTGCAAGGCTTCTTGCAACAACGTTACAACGTCATGGCACTTGATGCAATCATCGTTAGCCATTTTCGATTTCAGATTTTCAAACTTGCTTCGGTTATATTCTAGCTTTCGAACATTTAAATGCTTGATGGAGACTATAGAGTATAGAACCCCTTTTAAATCAAATAACAGGATTGAAAGTTGCAATCTAAATTTATTTTATTGGTTGATTCACAGGAATTGTTTTATTTCAACAAATCAAATTTCAGCATCATTTGATGGTTCATTACTATGTGTATTCAAAGGTGTAACAATTAAAACATAATTCGCAAGTTTGAATATAATTAAAAATTAGTTAACAAAGGTATGTACCGTAGTTATTCACATCTAAGCCTAGCCGTTTAGATAAATTAGTATTTACTTATAATGGTGTTTCTACACAAACAGTTTTAAAAAAGGATAAACTTTACATCGTAGTGAAGAGAAGTAGTTAGTTATAAATGCCGATTCGCTGATTTCGCTCATGCAAATATTGAATAGCCAAATGTATTTCCTCATAGGTCCACTTTACCATTTGTGTGTTGAATCAAAGTATTGGTACTCGGCTTATACCCGAAACTGTTCTGTTTTTTTTTTTTGACTGCTGAGTTTATCTGAAGCGAAAAATCTCATAGTTTAAATCCCAGCAAACATGAGCATAAAAACAAACTTATACTCGTTTATTCAGAAGTGCTAACGACAATAAAACCCGTTTTTACAAAACATCATGCACACGGGTTTTAAACAGTTAAATTTAAAAGAGCATAAAAGTAATAAGTATAAAAGGAATTAATATATATAATATATAATTTTAAAGGAGCTGTTTAGTGAACTAGCGCCGGTGTGAGTCGTACGAACATACATCATGTAAACAAAGACAGAACTAAGAAAACTGGGGATTGGAGCGGTATCATGCTTCTTGTTCAGTTATATATTTTTATAATAATTACAGCTTCAAAATCAACAGATCATGTTTAAAGTTTTTCTTTTGCTTATAAAAACTCAACAGGATTGTTGTGAAAATCAAAACTATAAAGTTAAAGCTATTCAATTGTTTAAAACCTGCAAATACGAAATTATGATTTCAAGCTAATTTAATTTTCTTTGAAGCCTGCATAATTTCAAACCGCAAAAGAACAACTCACTGAGTTGTAAGATTAACTTGCGAAAAACACTAAAATCTAATCTAGAGATTCAATTTGAGTCAACTTTGAAGTAGTTTTTGAACGAGCTTCTTTGCGGAAAGAGAACGACGAAGTTAAGTTGACACCGTTTCACTGCCAAAGATTGTGGAAACGAACTTGTAATGCTTACCTGCATGATAAAAGTTAAAGAAATTAGTGAAGATTGTTTTAAAAGAACTATTTTACGTCAAAAGTATAGATTTATAGCGTGGGGCAAAACAACTTATGTGTGTGGCGAAACAACTTATGCATGGTGCGAAACGACTTAAGATTTGGGCAAAACGACCTAAGAAGTGGGGCAAAATGACCATGGGGCGAAACGACTGGCAACCATGTATACTCTAGGCAAAGATTTTCTAATTTCTCATTATAAATGTTTACCTTGTCAGCCAACAACGCATCATCATTTCTAGCTATGACTTCGGATAAAGTAAGATCAATGTTACTATCTTTTTGAATAGAGTCACCAAGTTTTTGTATTGTTGAAATCATCACTTCAGGAGATTTACTTCGAAGATCATTAGTTTCAATGTGCAATATTAATATGATCTGGTTGTTTTTCACTTGTTGGTTTCATGTAGTAATGCATGTCTTTGATGGTGGCACCAGGGAATGTTTTGATATTAATTTTGCCATTTATCCCTTGTTGCAATTTTCGAGGATTTAGATGTTTCAAGATTGAATCACCAACAATAACTGTATTTCCAGTTTTGATTCATCGAGGTTGATTTTGTCTGGATAATTCCTTTGTTGTTGTTGACCTGGTTCTGTGTGAGCTGCCTTAGTCGCTGTTACTTTTGTCTTTACGCTATATTCTTTATTGGTATTTCGGCATTCGTTTTTTTTCTTTTTTGACTGTCTGAATACTGGAACACTGCAATCTTCGTTGTTGCTATTCATATCACTTGGTACAGAAACCAATTTTCTTACTGCAGTTACTTCTCTTTGCCCTTTGATTGAGAATACTTTAAAGTATTCCATTCATTAATGGTCTTTGTTTGCACCGAGTTACTGTTCCATGACGCCTTTTGTTTCCCTGCAGCAAGTTGTGCTTGTCGTCTTACAGAGGGCTGTTGCAAACATTTATTTATTATCATAATGCGACAATTATTTGACCAATGATTGTGCAGGTAGAGGGCTGCACCGCATGGGAAGTTAATGTGGCCAATGATGAAAAAACCTTTCAGAAACATTTAATCCTGTTATTTGCTTTAAGATATCTTTGTGTTCCTGTTGCAGATGAGGGACTGCATCATCTTGCAGTTTAATGAGTCCTGGGATGAAAAATTGATGTGTCACAGTAACGCAATTAGGATTCAAGTGAAAATATACATTAGACAACAAGTCACTCTGCTTAGGTAACTATTTTTTGTCAGTGTTTCATAGTAGGATCATTTGTCTGCACTTACAGTAACTCATAATAAGCCATTTGGTGGTCAAGTATGAGCCAACAAATTATTAGTTGTGAGCCACAATCATAGCAAACTCTTACAGAGGACTGTTGGTGCTGTCGACTATCCATAGGTTTTATACATTATGATAAATAAAGGTTTGCAACGGAGTTATTTTGTTTAAGTAAATAGTTTATATTTGTAATAAACAATAATTGTTACCCACGACCCACGATTTGGTATTCACGACCCACAACTTACGCCATTCGCCAAATAAGTTGCATAGAAATGCTATATATTCTTACCTTTCTATAATTTGCTGCCGCGGTAGCTGTTTTTTTAAGTTCACTATCCTTTGAATGCAGATCCTAATGCACATATTGACAAATTTTTGTATGTTACTG
>JAOBAY020053894.1:10000-13164 GCA_025331085.2 Zoanthus sociatus
TCAGCATCGGGAAACTACAGTGAAGAACAGTGAACTAGATACTCGATTCTATATGAGCCAGAGATTGGAAATGAAGTAGTCACAATTTAAAACATGATAGAATAAGTATTTAGAAACAGATAAATCTGATGAAAACAATAGCAATGTAGGTAAATAGTAGCAAAATTCTTCATTATCAAAAAAAATTCTTGTTAGTGATTGGGATTTCAAAAACTGCAGTAATTGATACATGTTTAACATTTATCAGGTGGAACTACTTTAATTACATTGCTTCTGTATGAAGGAGATTTTATGACAGTAGCTAAACTCTTGGGTTTAAGTACAGTAAGCACGTGCAAGGCATGATGAATGTGGCAGAATTGGGCCATGGTGAAAAGCAAATGGTATTTTCTTTTCTAGTTGAAAAGTAGTTTGCCTTTGCAAGTTAAAAGTATTTTTAATTCAAAATCAATATCCGTTTCACTCCTCAAAGTACTTACATTTTTAATTACTAAGTGATTCTCATATCAGTATTCATTTGTTTTTCAAATATAAAAATATGTGAATAATGATTAATTTTAGTAAATATAGTTTGGAAAACGGATGTAGCAGTGTTTTCTTTATCCGTTTTTTGGTTTATTTGTCCCAGTCCTGTACTTCTGTTGTTAGGTTTTTACCAGCACATGAAATATTCTAAGGAGGAGGTGGAGCTCATTCGTTCCTCCCCCCAGCAACATCAACTGCGTCCCCGACCTAAAATTATAAACTTTATTTCAGATTATTGCCAGCCAGCCTGGCGAGGCGGCAGCATCATAAATCCGATGCACGTGTAGAGAGAAGGTACAAAAAGTCTAGATTTGGATGTAAGATAATGTAAGTCTTTGTTATTTAAAAGTATACTGTATGAGTCAAAACAAGTATAATGTATGAATCAAAATATCTGTCATACAACCTGCATGAGCCCAACTTCCAAGAAGGAAAACTAAATATATATTGTAATTGACAATCAACATGCTTGCACAAGTTACTTTATACAATTGTTATCACTATATTCGTTTTAGAAACTTACCGAATTCAGCCTGGTCCTCCTTCTTTGGGCTTTAAGGATTCCATTTTCTTTACCGTTTTTCCGAATCAGGTACTCTTCCCTCTTTGATCGGAAATGTACCAGAATTGCAACTGAAACAATAAAAAGCAGACAAAAAACAAATAAAAAACAGAATTATTTTTTAACAAAATATATTACTAGCTACTAGTCAATAATTCTGAAAAAAAAAAGAGTTAAAGTGATTGTAAGCCCTTGTGGATATTGCCTTTCCTTGTTGCACTTGGTGTCTCACTGTCTGTACTCCTCATCCCTTGAAAAATTGTAGAGTTCAGTGACGTTATCCATGTCACTGTAACTGATATTAATGAACAGCAAAAGCATTAATATTTCTACCTCAATGATAAACTAAACAAAAACTAGTTTGGTAACACTTTGAATGCCAAAAAGGGTTCCTTTTCATATAGCACTCAATGAAGTACTTATATTCAAAATCCTTATTTGTATCTTTTACATGTTTACTTTTAGTTCTGTTTTAAGTTAGACTGAAATGGAAAATCCATGTTTCTTATGGGTTATTGAGTGATAGAGCTATAAAAATTAGATGGAGAGCTTATTTTCTTTAACTTTATTCTAATTTTAAGAAAGATATTAATGCTCTTTTGAAATTACATTTCTTAAAAATAAATTTTGTTTATAGATAATGGCCAGACTTTAAAAAATTTTAAATTTCACATAAAGATCTGTTATTTTGGAATATCTTAAACTTAGAAAGTTAAAAAGTAATTTAAAAATTCATAAAATATCATGTATTTGCATTTTTGTATATATTCCTGGTTGAAATTCTTAGTTGACATCAAAACAGAAGAAAGGAAACAGAACTTACAAAACATGTTTGGAACCTAAAAGACACTAGCAAAACATTTAAAGGTAAATAGAAAACTCTCAAAAAAATGTCAATATATAGTAACCTTAGCAAAAAGTGCAATTTATGTCTGGCCGAGAAGTATATAATTATTTGTAAAAATCATCTATGTAGCCTCAACAAACGCGATGAAATAGTATGTTTAGTACAAATATGGCCTTAGAAACTTTATACTTTAAATACCATAATTTGATTCTGCTCTCTCAAAATAGTAACTTTACTTGGTCAGATGTATCTCTGGCTCAGTTGAATTCTTATTCGCCATTTGAGAAAAGTATGAGACAGCGGAGAACATTTAGTACAGCACTAAATTAAAAGGGTCAAAAGGAGATGCACCCAAAATCTCCCAAGCAGTTCAGAGCTTTCACAAACCAAAATGGACAGGTCTTTTTCCGTGAAAATACAAATACATAGTTCAAAGCTCATTTAATGCAAAATATTGAAGGTAAATGAGAAAATAAAATATGTATTGCAAATCGTTATTTTGATCTGCAATGAGCTTTTCTCGAGTAATGAATACTATACGTGTACTGTACTTTAAGGAGGCTCGACAGTCAGAAATAAAGTGCTTGAGGTAAATGGGGATGGGTGTTTTAAAACTCTATTTTCACCATAAATAATCAATGGGAGACTGGGTATAGTATACATATATGATGACACATAACAGCCCATCATGTGATCATGCCCGCTATAATTTAATTAATTTATTAAGCAACAGTTTTGAGTGTCAAAACATTAACAAAGACACATTTTTTTGTATTTATGGCCATTTGCTAGGTGCCTGAGCTCATCATAAAGGGCTAAGAAGGCTTAAACCTTGTCAATGTTTGCTTCGCTTGACGGACAGTTTGTTATCCATGGACAAGGGGCCCTTGCAGCAAATGTGCTTGGTCTCACCAGCTGTACTCTGCATTTTTGCAAATTTGCCTAAATGAAAAAAAGCATCTGGATGCTTTTTTGTGCAGATTGATAGCATGGTCTGAGACTTATATGAAAGCAAAAAATTTGAGGGAGAGGGACTCTCCCGTGTGAAAATATTTGAATTTTCCTGTTATGCAATGGGACAGATTAGTCAAGTATGGAGGCTTCAACGAAGTTACTAGCAGAAATGGAGTGTTTTCAACCTGGATTTAACTAATTGCATTGTAAGAAAGTAGAAGAGTTGTTTCATAAGGTTTTGTTTGTTGATAAAAGATTACAACGTGAAAAAAGTCT
>JAOBAY020053911.1:0-13162 GCA_025331085.2 Zoanthus sociatus
AACGAACCCTCGATTTAACGAACAAATTTGGTCGGTCCCCAGCGACTTCGTTAAATCGAGGTTCCACTGTATTAAGTCAAAAGCTTCCGTATAAGAGAATGTATGGGAAATTTGCATGTCGATGTGTTAACTGCTAATCTACCAAGCTTGAATTAAATTTTGTCTATCTCAGTAATACGTTAATGCGTTGCTCCACTCTAAAATGGCAAAAATGGCAAAAAACAAAAATAAATTGGCAAAAAATCGGTACAAAACAGCTTTAAAATGGCAAAAAAATGGTACAAAACAAAAGTAAAAAAAAAGCACTGTTGAGGTACATAAAAATTTACTTCAAAGTAGATAATAATTTACACGTTTTTAGAGAATCAACAATTTTCCACACATTCTCCTGACGAAAGCTGTTACTTATGTAGTATCTAACACTAAACACAATGTCGTAGACGCATAAAAAGTATAGAAATCTTGGGAGGCCTGTGATAGAGTCAAGTCCCAACAACTACTCCAACATATTTATGTTTTATCTAGTTTGCTAACACCGAAACAAAACACGGTTTGCTTACCTTTTCTGGAACAGTGGAAATGATTGGAGCTGATGAAACAACTGCGTAGCGAAATATCAACTGGCTAGTCTTTGTGTCCGAAGCATGCAGAATTATACAATCATCTGAGCTTCTTAACAACTCTCCAACGATATAATTAGGAACGGCAAACGCGCTCGAATTAGGGCTCGTGAAAAATTCTTTAAATTTGTAGTTAATTTTACAACTTTTCTGGTTGTGATTTGTGATGTTTGCGTATCTTTTCAGGGTATTCCTAAACAATTGAAGTCCGTTGTAGCTCCCAAAGTCTGTAATGGTAATTATACACACATTGCAATCACGTGACATAGTTTGCACAAGTTGCACAAACATACACCCCAAAGTAAAGACCGCTTTGCACCATGTTCGCATGACTGTTGACTTCAGTTGGATGAATTCGAAAACTTGCTTGCCCTTGAAAAATAAGAAGAAAATATTTATATACATGTGTTAAATAAGAAAAACTGGCTTCATACTTTTTAATAACAACGAAAAAATCTTAATATAATTTCTGAAACGAAAATCTTATCAAACAATTGGGAGAAATTCCAGTTTTATCAGGTCAAGAAACATAAGCAAAGAGAAAAGTTTACCGTTGATCATGAATTGCATAATCCAAATAGAAATTCATTCCAGTTAACATTTTCATGATTAAAGGATGTGCAAAACTTCAATTCGTGCAAAGAGCGTTAGAAAAAACATTCAAATTTTCAGTACTCGTTATCATAAACAGCAGCGTCTGACAGAAATTTTGCTTTTTATATCACAGCCCATTGCAGGTACAGGTCATATGGATCAAAATACTCAAACTGGATTGCAAAAGAATTTGACAGGCACAAATCTTGACAAAAAGCAATTAGCTAGAGCAATGTGATTTGTTGATTTGTTTTGAATATGTTAACAAATCTTTTCACATTAGTTTACTTTCTACCCAGTTTCGGGTACTTTTACCCATGAGTTCTCTTCGTCGAAGGACTCCAGTCCGAAACGTCAGTGCAGAAAATTCTTTTCACTACGGTGTAAAAGTTATCCTTTTTTAAAAACTGTTTCTGTAGAAACACCAATGCAGCATTCCATTTATTACACCTAGGACAATTCAAGATCTCTTTGAATAACAAAAGCTATTCAAAATTCGCACCTTTATCTAACTACACGGGAATTGAAAGAGGCCGATATGCCATTTTCCTTCATATTGTCGATTCAAAAACCCGCACATCCTAACAGATCAGAAGCAGACCAAAGATATGCAGCGAATAACTAGCTGAAATATGCTGTTTTAGATGGCGAGAAGGAATAAGTGTATGCACACAAATAAGTGCTGTAGCAGTGAAGCCATTGTACTTCAATTTGTTTGTGGTTTGCCACCCCTTCCCCCTTGTTGCTGCATGTTTGTATCCACTACTTTCACTGAGAAACCTTTGGTGGATTTCAGATTGTAGCCAATAAACATGGCGCTTCAGGAAAGTTATTTCGCTCCGTTTAAGGTAATCCAGATTTCAGAATCCAGGAAACATTTGCTCGTAGAATTTGGAATCCAGGAAACATTTACACGTGGAATCTGGAAACCAGGAAACATTTACTCGTGGAATTTGGATTCCAGGAAACATTTGCTCGTGGAATTTGGATTCCAGGAAACATTTGCTCGTGGAATCTGGAATCCAGGAAACATTTACTCGTGGAATTTGGATTCTAGGAAACATTTGCTCGTGGAATCTGGAATCCAGGAAACATTTATACGTGGAATATGGAAACCAGGAAACATTTACTCGTGGAATTTGGAATCCAGAAAACATTTACACGTGGAATCTGAAAACCAGGAAACATTTACTCGTGGAATCTGGAATCCAGGAAACATTTACTCGTGGAATCTGGAATCCAGAAAACATTTACACGTGGAATCTGGAAACCAGGAAACATTTACTCGTGGAATTTTGAATCAAGGAAACATTTACACGTGGAATCTGGAAACCAGGAAACATTTACACGTGGAATCTGGAATCCAGGAAACATTTGCTCGTAGAAAAAAAAATACCTGCTTTTGGAATCTGGAATCCTACTCTTTAGAATTCGGAATCCAGGTCTAACAATCCCGAATACTAAACAAGGCCATCCGGAATCTACTGGGTGGGATCGTTTATGAAAACCTAAAATGTTATTATCTCTTTATAAAAGCGGCAGTTTATTCAAATTTTAAGTGCAAAAAGAACTAAAACGTTTTTTTTTTTTTTTTGCCGGAAAGAACTGGTATACTGCATTATGCAATCCCAAACTTCATTTTTTATCTTGTATTCATCCATTCTCTTACCTCTCAAGACAAATGAAATGAATGGTCACTTTTATAAGATATTGTCATCTGCCGTGATCTGTATGGTTTAAAAGTATCGAAAGAATAAAAAACCCAACCATTGTTTAATGATCAAGACAACGTACAAAATGCAAAATGAAAAAAAAAAAATAAAAAAACGAAATTACGAAGAAAAAACATTTCTGCAAAACGTTTCATCAGCATTCTCATTTTGGATTACATTTATCTTTTATTTGTAAGAACGTTTGAATATACTCTTACAAAGCTAAGAGGTTTTTTTGAACTTCAAATAATTAAATACCTCATCAAAATTTCGACAGTTTGAAGTTGCCGACGATACTACCTGTGTTCCACATAAAGATCTTTTAAATAGTTGAAAACAAAACTCATGCAAGACTAAATTATTCATTGGTGTATAGTTACGTAGTCAGTCCTAGATAATGTTCCATCCTTTTGATCTTAAGCTAAATGTTTCAGCTCTAATTGAAACAAAACTAGACGCTCTAAGAGCGTTACTCGGACTTCCTGTAAACCTAAAGAGAATTTAAGGACGTTCGCGGGCATTGATTCTGCGCATTGTACTGAGCACAATAATACATAGCGTGTGTTTGATGTTCTCGATAAACGATTGTTAATTATCGCGCGCAGTGGGTAGCCGGGAGTATCGAGATATATTACTTGATATCCACTGAGCCTTACAAACCAACCAAGTAAAAATCCTTGTATTTTTACGAAAATAAGAAAAAAACAACAATCAGGATGGCTATTCATGGCCGCTTTTGAGGTGTGAGGTCAGAAAAGCGCTCATTGTGAACCGACTTCTTTTCGACGTAAAATGTCCTTGAAAAATAGTCTAAAATAGAAAAATAAAGTTTAGGAACTGTCAAGTCTGCAAGTGCGATCGTTTGCAATTTTCTCCGATCTGCGAAGGATAAACAAAGGGGTGTTACTAATCCACCGAAACCCCGGAAACGAAACCTGAAACGGAACACCACGGAACACCTACAGAATGCGTTTTCCTCCATATATAAATCTGATTTAAACATTAAGAGTTTTTCATAAGGTTTTAACATCCACAAGAGAAATTGGGGGGTACCTTGCATTTTAATAAGGTACACGACGGCAAAGTTATAAAAAGTGATGAGTTAGCAGTTTTTGTGCTATGAAAATAAAAATATACATATATATTTTGGAGAAATGATTTTAAAATATATTTTGGCTCTACAGATCTGTTTCGTGAGGACCGGAGTCCTCACTCATCAGGAGCTGGAACTAATTATACAGTAAGATTACAGATAGATATATACAGAAGAGAGTCCCACTGGGGCTAATTAGATCGTAACAGGGCTTTGTGTCTATGCTTACACGAAGATAAAAGTTCAGTTCTTTTGTTTAGAGAACAAAGGTGCGGCTTGAAAATGATCACATATTTTTCCCTTAAACACAAGTTACATCGTTTAGTTGAACTATTATACGGCTTAGCTTTAGAGATGATTTTCCAAGAAATGCGATTTGGAAAATCAGCTCTAAAGCTAAGCCGTATAATAGTTCAACTAAACGATGCAACTTGTGTATATACGGCCCCGCTACTTTCAATATGAGTGATACTTTTAGACACCCTTACCCTTTTGATGTAGCCCAGGGCTACGGCGCCTCTACCTTGAATACAGGCGATTACTTTTGAGACCTTACAAGCACTTCAGGAAACATTTTTTCGAAATCACTTTTACTTAAGGGAAAAGTAGGCTAGTATAGTATCTTTGGTATTGATCACGAGCTTCTATACAACTGCTTTTCTTCTTCCTTCCTTATTAGGTATATTTTTGGACTAAGAATAGCAAAGTTGTGTTGATATTAACTAGGGTCGTCTTTTTTTCGTAAGGCGATTTGCAGAAAAGATTGGTTGTGAAATGGCATCACTGAAGACTTGTTTGTTAAGTAAAACGGCCGATGAAATTTTGACAGCACAAGGTCGATCGTTTGTACCCGCAGATTTTCTATATTTGATATGGGGCCCAGTAGTTGATGGAGATTTCCTACCGGGTGAGTGGGTTATATTATATGATTGAGTGTATCTAGTATGGGACCCAGTCAATGATGGAAACATCCAACCATGGGAATGGTTGCAAGTATCTAATGACGAATGAGGAGCTGGGATCAAGATTTTATGTACCTAAGAAAACACCTGAGAACATTTTTACAAAAAAATTTAAAAATTTGCGTTAATTTTATGTATCTTAGTTTAATTCGTTGTTAATTAAAATGAAGTTAATAGAAAGCATTGTTATTATAACACACCTTTATCAGCAAAGTTACAATTCATCTACGTCTCCGTCAGAGTCCGTTGACGCATCTTCATTTAATATTGACCTCAAAATGTCCTTAAATTAGTCATTATACCGATCGATCGTCTTCTCCGAGGGGATAGCTTACTTCTTCAACTTTCCTTCACAATACAAGGGGCAACATAAAAGCGCCAGGAAGGAAGGTATTCTTACCCTGTTACGCCTGAGTTTGTATCGCTACCTTGAGTTTTTAATTGGAAATAAAGAACAAAAATTATTGTTGGCCGCTGTTGTTTTTCTAACGAAATAAGTGTGAAAAATATCAAATTTGCGTCTTAATAATATGCAAACGTACCACACGGAAATTCGCGTTAATAAATGTATGTAAACATAACTTTTTGAAAATTCGCGTTAATTTTATAACGCGTAAATTTTGTTACAGTGAAACCGGGAAAACCGTGAACAGCGAAAATATGTCAGAAATGTTTATCGTCTTCTAACCAAACACGTTCGATGATTTCAGACGCCAAATATATGCCACAAAATTTAACTATTGTCAATATCTCTAGATTCGCCTGAAAACTTGCTGAGCGCGGGAAATTACAACGCTAAGAACATCATGATGGGAGTGAATAACGACGAAGCAGGACTGTTTCTTATCCCAATGGTAAAAGGTAAAACGTGAAACGTTGCTGAATGATTAACTTTTGATAAACATTTTGCGTGTTTGTCAAAATTGTAAATTTATCGAGAGAAATATTTACAAGGCCATTTTGATTTAGTATGTTTACAATCTATTAAATTTTGAAATGCGTAATAGAGGTAAAAAAAAGGAAAATAAATTCTTATTGGGAGGAAGATTTTATTTCGTGAGCAAAAAAATAACGTTCGAGTGGGCATAGCGAGAATCAAAAGGCTCACAAGAGTAAAGCTGGACGTTATATATTGTTACACAGGCAGCCCCAGCTGTCTTTGTGTAAGTGTAAATACAATTTTTTACTTGCCTCCACCAGTTTCTTAAAGGATTTAAAATTGATAGTATACTCTTCGGCTAAGGCATGGCTGAAAACTTGCTAGGCTGCTTTGAGTTGTACCGTTAATACTGTTAAACAGTGTTTGCGACTACCCAAAGTTTGCCATTTACTTCTTTTTTTGACAATTTTTTTATTCATGTAAGAAAAACTACAATTTTTATATCTACAAAAAGCGTATGTATTAGGATTCTTTTGGTATAACTTTCATATTCGCTTGAATGTAAAAAAGTATGCAGAAAACTATCGAACAGTTCTGTACATGCAGTAGATGTTAAATCTAAATCCCTTTACTTCAGTGTCTAAAAAATGCATTAGAGAATGGTGCAACAAAAGGCGTGTACTTAATAAGGGTGTTTTGTATCCCTTTTTACAAGTGTTTATGAAATAAGGATTTTGGGAAACGAGATCACGAAAAATGTCTGTTTGTGGGTTTTACTGGAAGATAGATTTCTTTTTCCTAACTTTTTAGAGAAGGTGTTTCTCTGAGCTCATGACATGAGGATTGTCCGAAATTCGTTCTGAAAAGTTATTTAAAAATGAAAGATCTATAGTTTGCATGCGTTCTAACAATGCAGTACAAAAGTCAAAGGCACTTAAAACTCAATTTGGTATCAGTGTGAAAAACTGGAAAGTTTCCACGTCAACATTCCTGGACACGAGAGTGTGAACAACCAAACAACTTAGATATTCTAAGTGTGAAAAACAATTTGTTACCTAACAATAAGAATATGCCGATTATAATACTTTGTATTAAAACACATGTCGTTTGTTGTAAATGCCATTTGCCGCGGTGAACTCAACTATAAATAGACCAGTAAACATTCACAGGGACGTGTATGAAACACGCTTTGTAATTAATCTTTATTGTCAACACAGCAAATAAGAAATTAAAGGATACTATTAGCCTTGTAATCTTTGTAATCCTTATAATTTTTGTAATCCTTGTAATCCTTGTAACAGAACTGTCTGAGTAGCTTCAGCGGTAAACGTCAAACTTGTGGCTGTAGCGAAGCGTAGTGTTGCGTTGCGTAGCGTAACGGTTTCAAAAAAACTAAAAATGAAAGAGATAACGGTCTACACCTGCACAAACATAAAGACGAAATCCTAAATACAAATAACTTACATCTGTGTCCCTGTATACAATTTTACTAACAGTTTAAACCTTTAAAACGACGATAACAATCCGTAAAATAGCTCGAACAACAGTTTTTTTCTGTTCACTACGAGGCACTAACACAGGTAGCCCTATTAATTGATTTAACGCAACTTTGGAGCCCAGATCCTAGCTTATGAAACTTACATCCGTAACATTTATGTTTTCAATGTCAAAAATTAGAGAAGAAGTATCGTGCCTTACCTCAGTTATGTGATAAGTGTTAGCCTCTAACAAAAATCAAACGCACTTTGCTAATCTGTGATAATACAGTCACTTTTTTTTATAAGAAACTAAGACTTTTTTCAGTACCAAAAGTTTCTTAATTTTTGGAGAATTTTGGTACTGAAAGTTTCTTAGCAGTTCCTTAGGGATCAACTTTTTGTTAACGCCAAAAAATGATAATTGCCAAATCTTAACAACAAATTTTTACATAACAAAACGAATCGAATCTTAAAGTTACAATGCAAGTGTTTGTGGGATCGCCAGGGGCCAAATAAACAAAATGATGGCGAAAGTGCGACTTGGTTTTCCATTGCGGTGTTTGTAAAGATTTAGAAACTTAAATTTGAAATAAACCTGAAGGTAAAACATTCAGTGCTTGTTATTCTAATCTTATAGGAAGTTGATTATCACTAAATCTACGAGTTTCTTATTATTTTGGGTCGCGTACTGAAAGTTTCTTAACCAATGTAGATCTCAGTACTGAGTGCACTTTTCAAAAATGGGTGTACTTCAGGTATAACTTGTTATAATTACCTTTAACTAGAGAATCTTGCCGATGGAGTAAACCGAGATACCTTCGAGTTGGCACTTGGAAGCTTTCAGTGGACCAGAAATCAAACCAAGGAAAATCTTGACTCGATTCTGTACCAGTACACCAACTGGGATGATCCTGAAGATCCTATCACCAACAGAAGAAACTTGATCGATGTGATCACTGACCCAATGTTTGCAGCGCCTTCAATCAAGACTGCGCAAGCTTATGCAAGTAATAGTATCCCAACGTACTTTTATCAGGTATTTGAAAACTTTTATGTAAAACTTTCCAGACTTAACTTACCAATAACCGTAGCGATAACAATACCGGAACGATACCAATAACCGTAGCGATAACAATAACCGTAACCGTATTAATAACCGTAAAGATAACAATAACAGTAACCATAACAATAACCGTAAAGATAACAATAACCGTAGCGATAACAATAACAATAACCGTAACAATAACCGTAAAGATAACAATAACCGTAACCATAACAATAACCGTAAAAACAACAACCGCAGCGATAACGATAATCAAAATGATAATGCTACTAGGTATAAACTGAGTATGTGAGAGCTTGGTTCAGTTACGTTGATATCAGCTCTGTCTGCTAAGTGGGCGGCCACAATTAGAACATTTGTGAGTCGGCGGACAATTCAGAGATGTTGATCTTTTGTTGAAAGTCTTTAAACCTACAACGTACGACGTATTTCAACTTTTTCTTTAACCTCAAACGTTTTGAAAGTTGCACACTCATATTTTCAGTAGCCGTTCATCGAGTAATTAACCACTTATTTTTACTTGGACTACTTTGAAATTATTTTTTTAAATATGTGTGTTTGTGGTATTAACACAAACGTAAACGAAAAAAAGGCTATAAAATTATCTTTAATACGCACTTTACCAAGTATTTATTCAAAAAAATGAAAAAGGTATACGGTACGTTTGAAATTTTGCGAGATGAAATAATATTTTGATGTACATGTCGTTATCAGAGTAAAAAAAAACGGGGGGTTGAACAATTAATTAATTATTTTAAAAAACTACAATAGCCAAGCAGATATTAGATTCTGAATTTGGATGTCAAATTGACCCTTTCCTACTGGTTAAATAAATTTGTTACAAATAATAGCTTGGAAGATTGACGGTTACAGAACTTTTAACCTTGTAATAAAATGTGCGAGATGACCTAATGACAGTGCTTTAGTCTATCCGTGTTTGAATGTACTTTTAATTCGATGGAAATTTTCTTTCTTGCTAATTTTCGCAAGGGCCACCAAGTGACCTACAAATAATCGTCTACAAATATGACTCTGCTCGTGCGCATTACCGTCTGGCGAAGTTTAGCTACAATTTTGACACTATAGTCATGCGTAGTTTCGGAATTAAAAGTGGCAGCGCCGCATTATTTTCTCAATGAATTTCAAAACTGAAAAAAGCCGACTTGACTTATTATATGAGGCAAGCGCATTTACCTCTTAAAAGTTAACGCTTCCTTCACAAAAATTTAGTGACCGAATGATAAAACAACTATTGCACTTGGCTGAGCAAAATATTCTGATTTGTCACTGTCTCGCAAATTTATTATTTGCGGAAGCTGAATAACGAATTTGCTCGCCACTGATAATTCACGATATTTTGCTTAATAATTGTTTATTAATTGTATTATGCTTCTATTAATGACATGATGTATCTGCAGCTCCAACACGGTCCAGACTATGACTATCTTTTCGGAAAGATGCCTGATTGGCTCGAAGCGTACCACGGCGCAGATATTAATTATATGTTTGGCATCCCTTTGTTAAAAGATGACGCAAGCCCCGAAGATTCTGAAGTAAAGTTCAGTATGGATCTCATGAAAATGTGGTCTGACTTTGCCAAAATAGGGTTAGTAACCTAATGAACTTTCATCATGTTATCTAAGGTGAAGCAAAAAAGAATTAATACTTTCAAGAATATCCTTTAAAACCACTGACACTATTTATTATCTAAGCGGGGAGCCTTGTTACTTCAGAGGACTCTCTACCCTAAATTATGGTGGATAGTGAAAGAGTTGAAAGAAGTATTTGAGTTAGAAGAATTTTGGGGATGACCGCCAAACCGTCCCTCCAGACCATGCGATAGTGTAACATGGTTAGGGGACGGTTTGGTGGTTTTCTATCAAATTTTAACTCCAAAACTAATTTTTAAACTTCACTGAAATTTCTCCAAACGCAAATTTATTTGGGTCGACACGAACTACAATTTAATTCAATTCATGAAAAGTTTGACGCTTGTTCCAGCTAGGCCTATGAGCGGCTTCAGATTAGAGAAGACGTTGGCTTGGAGATGCATGCAGCTATCCTAAATAGGACAAGAGGCTTTCGATTAACCATAAAAATCAGCTATTCAAAGTTAAATATTCTTTATTGGTGTGCTTCTATATTTATTTTTAATTCAAAATTTGCTCCATTTAAAACACTTCGAGAAGACCTGGAATTATAGATAGAAGTTCTTATAAAATGATTAAGCTACATCCAATATCCCAGACATCAGAAAAATAATTTTAAAATTTAGAGATTTATACTAATGATAGTTGACAATGCCATAATTATAAACATGCACATTGTATCTATTCCGTTGATGGTATTTTATCCATTAAGTAAATAATACAGCTTTCTCTATTTTTTATTACTTCATATCTCTAACAGTATTTATGTACAAGATCGAATAGAATTTTTGTTCACTCTGAAATCAGTTAATTCAATCCTCATCGCTTTCTAAATCCGCAAACGCGTCTAGGTTACCGTCTTCATCACTATCGCAAAATTCCAAATCGTCCGGAGCGTTATTTAATTTTTCCAAACTTTTCTTAATTGTCTCATCCAGTCCCGCAAGATAACGATCCAACTCGTTTGTGTCGAGGTCATATTCTTGTTTGATTGAATCCTCATCTTTCTCCTCCGAGGCTTCCACCCGCGGCATCATGGCGTCGCCATTCATGATACAAATCTCACTCGCATTTGTGACACTAGTACCGCTTGCTTCTGCTTCGTATTTGTACGAAGAATCTTCTTTTATCCACTCAGCATTTGATCTGTTGAAATACAACTTTCGTTTGGCTTTGCCGACGACTTTGTCGCTTGTTTCGTTTTCATTGCTTAATAAGGTTGTCGCAACAAATTGTTTTGTTAATTCACCCCCAATATTTGAAGCATCTTGACCAATTTCCATTGGGGTTTTACGCGTTGATACTTTTTGCGGCGTAATCCCATAAGCCGCAAGAGTTCTGGCAACATCTACATCTTGCGGAGCTTGGACAGAATTAAACTGTGGCTGCTGTGCAGCGGAAACTGGTGTTGAGGGACAGCTAAGGGAACCCGAATTATGAATCCTTTGCCCTTCGCTGCAAGAACTTGGAACTGGACTGACTGAATAGGGAGTTCCTGCGTACACAAAAGACATGCTTCCTCGTTTTCTAGTCACCCGAGGCTGGTACACCCAGTTCGGGTATTGCACTTTGTGATGTTCCTTCAGGCGTGTTGCTTCGTCGAAATAAGGTTTTTGTTGTTCACTGGAAAGCTCGTTCCAGATCTCTCCAAGTTTAACACTTATTTCCGCGTTGTTTGCGTTAGGAAAACGTTTGGCAATAGTTGAACGATGAAGCCTCGCCCAGATCATAAATGCATTCATTGGACGCTTAATATGGCGTTGGTTCGTAGATTTAAGTTGCGCTTGCATATTTTGATACATGTACGGCATCCTTAAAAATGTCTGACTCATAGGATCCACCGTAAATCCATTGAAAACATTGTTTGAATTCTTTGATGTTGATCCTGCTGTTTGTTCCGCTCGTGCATCTTTCTCACTAATTTTCGATGTTTGATGAATGGCGGGATTCCGACTCTCATCTGATTTCGTTTTAGTTTTTTGACAATTACTTTGAGTTTCCTCATTTCTGTCGGCATCTGAATTATCTTTTTCATTTGCACATTTTTTTTTGCTCTCACAGCCCGTTACAACACCGTCCGTTGATCGATCATCAAATCTGTTAATTGAAGATTGATACATGATTATGTTTCTTACTAAACAATCAGTGTAAACAATGATCGTTTGTTTCGAAACAAAGACAGAACAAACGCACTCAAAGAAATATTTTTCAGATTCTTACCGTTATGGTATCGTAGCAACGATTAACGAATGCGCGCGTGATTTAATCTTATGCGCCTGCAGTGCATACGGTAAAGTGATATTTAAACAGAGAGCTTGCGCAAGCAATACGTACAGAGCAAAAGTTGCTCTTTGCCAAGTCGTGAAATATTAAAATGTAACATGAAATTATTATTTTTTGTTGTTTAAAAATTGTAGACGCTTTATCTCTTCGCTGCTGAGAACGTAATGAAACCGAGACCAAAGCAATGTTTAACAACTAGACAAGTTTGCATGGAAATTGCGGCAATATTCAAGCAACTACGCTCGCGGACGACTCGCAGATCAAAAAGTTGGATAAATTCTCTGATTCAAACGTGCGAGCTTATACTGATTTTGTTTTGTTTCTCCCTATGATTTCTGGTGTTTTCAGTAATAATTAAAATCAGTAACATTTTATTTTAAAGAGATATGATTCATCGCAAATTGATTTGCAAACCGGTTCAAACAAAACCTAGACTTTTCTCGGCTGATTCAAAAAGGGCGGAGAGAGGTTCGTAGGCGAAACGAGCGTAGAGTCTGGCTACAAGCGCGCTCTGATTCTTCCACACGGCTCAATCCAAAATGTTGAATACAACAACTTTTTCGTGAACATTTAGCCCTAAATCTCTTCTCTTCTTTTTTATGGTACTGCAAAATGTAAACCTGATATGATGATATGATAGATATACAGGTTCTGCTCTTTTCAGGGGCTTTTCAGAACCTGTTTACAAACATATACAGTTGAGATCAGATAGATGAGGGCCTTAGACAGTCGGCTGGAGCTAGCGGCTCACATGTTAAGGGGGCAGTCCGCTTGAACGGCACTTTTTCACTGCTTTTAGCATTACTTTTGATGATATCGCCGTCCATA
>JAOBAY020053927.1:0-22561 GCA_025331085.2 Zoanthus sociatus
TTTATACTAAAACAATTAGACCTCTCGGCCTCATGGACTACGAGTTTGAATAGTCCATTCGGCCTACGGCCTTATGGGCTATTGACTCGTAGTTTATTCGTCCTCAAGGTCTAATTGTTAGTTATACCACAATGATGGTTTTACTTCGTGTTGTATTGATGATTTTTTTGGGGTTAGAGACCGATGTGAATGTTTTGTTAAATAGAAATTTAAGCATGCGCAGGCCACACAATAAATAAGATGTTATGACATGATGATAACTGATTAACGATTTATAAAATAGGTTAATGATGATATTATGTTAGTGATGCATATGTTGTATTAGTGTTACAAGATAGGCGATGAATGCGATATTGGAATGATAATATTACTGAAAGTGTGCAGCTCATGATAGTGAATCAATTACCGTAACAGAACAATACGATATGATGATAACTGATTAACGAGTTATATGATAAAAGGTTAATGATGATATTGTGTTAGTGATGCATTTGTTGTATTAATGTTACAAGATAGGTGATGAATGCGATATTGGAACGATAATATTACTGAAAGTGTGAAGTTCATGATAGTGAATCAAGTACCGTAACAGAACAATACGATATGATGATAACTGATCAACGATTTATATGATAATAGGTTAATGAAATAAAATAATTTGTTGTATTAATGTTACAAGATAGGCGATGAATGCAATATTAAAACGATAATAGTACTAAAAGTGTGAAGCTCGTGAAGCTCGTGAATCAATGACAGTAACAGCACAATGCGAATGTTGTCTTTTAAGAAACCTGTATTCCCTGACAGTACTTATAGCGGTGATATAAGAGTTGTCTAAGGGTGTGATCGTTTGGAACAGTTCAGGAATCGGAATACGTATATTTTTCGGAAGAGTCATTTTGTTTTGGACCTATTCTGATTCCGGATTACTTGGAATACTTTTCCGCTCATTCTGCTTCTGATATCAGAATAGCCGGATTGTTTGCTGTTGCTGTTTTCTTTGCGGTGAGCTTTGTTTTTCAAAAAATCCGCTGACCTCAAGCAAATTACTGCGCGCATTTAAGATCACATAGATTTATACTTGGAATAACTGTTCGTTTAGTAAATTGAAATTTAGAAAATCCAGATTATTCCAAAATGTATTCCTATTCCGGAATAGACCCAAATGATAGGGTGCGTTCGTTTGGGCCAATTCAGGATTTGGAATAAATGGATTTTTCGAAAGAGTCGTTCGTTTGGGACCTATTCTGATTCCGGATTACTTGGAATACTTTTCCGCTCATTCTGCACCTTGTATCAGAATAGCCAGAATAATCCGGAATAGTGACGTCACACACACTAACTTGAAAGGCAATGGCAACAATAACATCAAAAATGGTGGAGACTTACTGAAAGAGACAGGCCATGGGCTCTCCAGCGACATAAACTTGGAAATATTAAAACTTAGGTCGCGCTTTCTAAAGGATAACTATTTCTATTCATGTTGAAACATTAAAATTGAGTGGAAGGACACGACAACGAAATGTTGACTTAGAGTTATCGTTCTTTTTTCTTTACATCTTGTTTTTAGAAAATAACACTATAGTACTTGATAGAAGTAGATATCATATGCGGTTTTATAAAAAAAAACTGATTCTTTTAAACATCTCTCATTTCGCTTTAGTCGAACCAATTAATGTTCCTCTGTATGCAATCCCATTTCCGCAGGAGCTCACTTTGAGATTTGTCATAGAAACTATATTTTAACGATTTTGTTTTGCTTTGGAAGGTTACCATGGAAAAATCCTATAAATTTGTTTTTGAATCCTGTAATTTGTCGCTAATTTCCACCACTATTCCTATAAAACTATGGTTTTATAATAACAAAACTTGTGAATTAAATTTTGTTGCGTTTTATTTTGAGTTTAAAAACGATTGATAGAATGAATAGAACATTTGTAACTCAACACAGTTTTTTTAGTTTTGATAGAAAATTTCAACGATCAGATGTAGTCGAACCGTTTATAGAGAAATCAATTTATTTTAAAACCCATAACTTGCATCTGCACAAATAAGTAAATAAATGAGAATAATACTTTTGTATTTCCTCAAAATATTATACTTGTGAATTTCTTAATAAAAAAGAAATTGTATGGGATTGATTTGTTTTCCAATGACCACTTTTCTAATAAACATCTTTTAGGCAAATGTTTTGCAAAATATTTAGAAAACAAACCTAGTAAGAAGTAATGATATTTGTATAATGACAATATTTAGGCTGGCCCATAACCAGCCTTCTTTGGGTGTAGAAATGGTTGAATTTTTTAGTTTTTTGTGCCAACTAGATCTTTCATTGATCCGACATCAGCAGTATTTTCATGAACGGTTGCTTGCCTTTTTTCTTTTGCGAAATAGCCCCAAGGAAGTTTTGGAATGGTTTTATTCCACGTATTGATTTAAATAAAACTAAGTAGGCGATTTACAGAATATATAATTAATCTTTTCTTTTAATTTTTAAGATTTTTTTTCTTTTTCATTGTGCATGATTTCTGTTTCGCTTAGCGTTTATTCACGGCTGCATATAGTCTGAAAGATCTGTGCGGCAGTGGAGGAAAAATGCCAAAAGCCTAGCAGCGTTTTACGAGATTGTTGTTCCATTAAGCCTTTCGCAACTCCGCCCAAAGGCGTTTCTGGTAATTGTGTTTCACCCCTTACTAATGTTTTTTGTCTCAGTGTTTTTAGAGATCAAGTTGATTACAAAATGTAATCATATTTGTTTTTATTTTGTTTTATCTTCTTAGTATAGCCGGGAGGGATGGCAAACCACCTGCGTCGACACCGAGGCTCCAAAACTAAGTATAAACATAATTAATCAGAAATGTTGCTAACAGCATTCTCTTTCTGACATTCACCTTTTCCATAAAAAAAAAACCCGTGTTTTGAGGGGCAAACTTGAATTTTTTTAAAAATATTCTTGTGTATTTTAAAATCTGCTTTATAAGGATCGAGAGGCTCAAAATCCCCTGAAAATTAGGGGTTGTCTGAGATCTGCTGCGGTGCAGATATATTTGCAGCACTTTAAAAAAATTAGGGATTATCTGAGATTCTGTTCAGGCGCAGGTTTATTTGCGGTATTTTAAAATATTTTTGGTGCGCGCAATCCTGCAATTTTTGAAACTTGTTGTACTTTACATTATTATGTTACCTGTGTATTAATTATTCTTAACACTGAGTTTTGTATAATATAGTTTTATAACAGCACTTAGATTGAATTTCCTAAATAAGTTAAGAAACAAGTTGAGATGATTCTTGTAAAACAATATTTGAATGTATTTCAATATAAAACTTAGATTTTAATATACGCATGCTCTCTCATACTTTTGAGGGAAATGGTATAATTGTGAAGCCAACTGCCAATAAAGCCGGATACTTTAGCCATTCTGAATTTTTCTTTCTTTGTTCCTAAAATTTTCCATAATTTCCATAAATTTCCTTCCTCGATAATCCTAAAAAATGGATTCTTAGCTTATGAACGAAACAGAGTGGATTTCAACGTTATTATGAGTAAATTAGATAGTCCTATAAACAGAATTATTTTTCCTCAAAAACGAACGAATTTTCATTTCTTCTTATCAATGTCTTCAGTCAACACCCTAAAGATAAGTTTGATTTCATTATAATAATTAGAACAGTTGAAAAACATTCACACCCATTTACGAAACATATTTGTTAGTTTCTGTTTTGAACCTGACTTCGTCCGCCTTAAAATGTTCAGCTTTTTGTGTTCTTGTTCCGGTTAAATACGACTTAATGGCAGTGAATTGCAATCGGGACAGCCTGGAACCATGCACTTGTATTGTTAATTTGCTTCCTTCAGCTATTTTGGCTGCTCCAAACTGTTAGTTCCCAGGCCCTTGTTGCATTTGCACGCTTTTTTTGAGTTTCAGGACGAGGAAGGGAAAGGCGGTAAAGGGGAGGACGTGGAAGGATATGACACAGAAGGGGTTTACGTGGAAGGGGAGGGCGGGGAAGGATATGACACAGAAGGGGTATACGTGGAAGGGGAGGGCGGGGAAGAAGAGGGCGTGGAACTGGAGGGCAGGGAAGGGGAATACGTGGAAGGGGATGGCAGGGAAGGGGAATACGTGGAAGGGAATGACAGGGGAGAGGAATACATGGAAGGGGATGGCAGGGAAGGGGAATACGTGGAAGGGGATGGCAGGGAAGGGGAATACGTGGAAGGGGATGGCAGGGAAGGGGAAAACGTGGAAAGGGATGGCAGGGAAGGGGTATGCGTGGAAGGGGTAGGCGGGGAACGGGAGGGCAGGGAAGGGGAGGGTAAGGAAAGGAGGACGGGGAAGGGGAGGACGGGAATAGGGGAGGACAGGGAAGGGAAAAGCGTAAATGGAGAGTTCGGGGAAGGAGGGGACGGGGAACTGGAGGGCAGGGAAGGAGAGGATGGGAAAGGGGAGAGCGAGGAAGTAAAGTTCGGGGAAGGGAAGGGCGGGGAAGGGGAGGGCGGGGAAGGGGTACCAGCGAGGCCATAGTGCATACCCGATATAGTGGCTTCAAGTTAGCTACTAACACGTATGTGCTATCTATAATAGACTTTTATTACAACTGGTTGTTGAACATAGCCACTAAAATCAATTTGCTGTCATTAGGTAATACTAAACAATCTTTGTTTGTAATATCAATGCAGTGGTATCACGGCGACCACAATTGAAATCTGATTTCATGCTTCTTTCGGGCTTTTTTTAGACTTTTACAGACTTTTTTCAGACATTTTTAAACTTTTATCGAGCTTTTTCACTTTTACTAAAAAAGAGATTTTTTTAACAGAAACTGTCATTGTTTCATTCGTTGAGATTTTTTGAATTATTTCTCTACTTTTTAAAACTTTTATTTATCTCATTGGTTGTTGTAAAGAAACCGTTTACAATCAATGCTTAGAAAACGAATTCTCCATCATGTGAAAATTACCAAAATGAGGAGTTATACACACAGTTTTAATGAGATAAAAAAAACATTTTCCCACAACATGTGCACCTTCAGGTTTTGCTTGTAAATTGTACTGCCTTTTTTTTTATTGTTCTATTGCCCAATGTCCATGCAGCGCTAGCATAAAATACAACAACAATCAACAAGCCAAATTAAACCAGAAGATGTTCGTGTATTTTGTGTTTTGTTAAAACTGTTTGTTTAATGCTTCATTTCTAGCGAATAATCTTTATAGAGCTTGGAACATAAATTTGAAAGATGTCAAAATAGAGCATGTATATATTGTTTATTAAGATAGGAAAACGAAATTGTAATTCGAGTTTTGATTTATTTACCAGTTTGCAAAATAAGAAAATATGTGGGTGAGATTACAGATCGGTCGGTTACATTTTTATGTTTAAAACTTTTTTCTTGCCACAAAATTTGCTGGAGCCATGAGGATAAAATTCGTTGAGAATTCTAAGACAGGTTTTCACTCATAGTGCATGCAAGTCTTAGCAACAAGAATTCTAATTTTGCTGCACAAACGGCCGCCACTGTATCTAAAACAAAGACGCATGTAAAGAAAACCTTTTTTTCTTGCTTCAACTCTTAAGTAAAGAAAATGAAGTTTTCGGCGGGAAGGCAACTTTGTCGAACCATGTAATCAAAGCTTGCGTTTCAGGTTTGTTTGTGTAGAAAGAGTAAAACAAAAGAAAGTTTTGAAAGAAAATGGCAGTTTCCTCAACAGAAAAAGCTTAGGTTACGCAGAGTCCTGTGTTTTTGGTAAAAAACCTTACTAAAAAATGCTTTAATTTACTGACAGAATGACAAATTGATATCTTTTTTTGGTTTTTAATTTTCATTATAGTTCGTGGGTGAACTCAGTGAATTTCTGTTTAGAGACTAAAGGAGATTAGTTTCCCTTAAATTGCTTCGAGTTCCTTTATCGTCTCTTCTTTTCCACCTGTTTGATTCAATTTAAATAAATCGCCAATGACAATGTTTAACTCAATCACTTGTTCGACTTATAAGTGATAATATATCGTATTTGGTATGTATAGTTTATGATATATTCTGCCGAGAGATATATGTCTCGTTGATTTATTAATTATTGTTACCTATGATAATATTTCGCAGTATTTGTTAGCGGCACCTGTTCAACTAAAATTGTACCTCTGTTAAAATTATAATTTCCTTGAGTGTTAAGACAAATCTTTAATTATTAGAATGATTTTTTTTGAACGAACAGAATCTATTTACTGTGTTTAAAATGATGAACTCAAACACTGAAGTTTAGGAAAATAAACTTACTAAACCTTACCGAAGTATAGTAACATTTTTTGTTAGACTTTTGTGGTTTTCTTGGTAGCCCATTTCTTAAAATAAGATTTGATATTATACCTGTAAGTTCAAAGACATGCAACTTAGTGGTCTGATCTTTCCTAAGAATTTTGGAAGAATAATTACAAAGTATGTTTGTAAATGAAGGATGCATCCTTGTCAGAAATAAGTATATATACATTTTGTTTGTTTTTTTTTGTTCGCAAATCAGTATATTATCCTTGTTTATGTGAAATGGTGAAAACTCAGAACTTATAGAGTATTTTTAGCAATGCAGCAAGTAGTTTTCGATAATTTAGCTTAAGTCCTTCGGAGTTTAAAATATAAACTTGCAACATATGTAGGCCGTAAAACCTTAAATCCGAACAAAAACTGTTTATTTGTTTTGAATTTAGTTTCGCCACCTCAAAAACCATTTCCTATCGTGAAAATGTAAACATGAGAGATAAATTGTTCGTGGTCATGACAGGTTTTTTAAATGACCCAAGAAAATATACAAAGATTTTTAGATGGAACGCTATAATCGCACCATCTGTTACTTTTAGTGTGTTTTGAGAACGACGCACGAAGTTAGTTTATTTGAGTTACACAAATGGTTCAGTCTTGAAATTTCGCCATACTTTTCTTGCGGAAACTTTAAAACTAAGAACATTTCTATCGAAAACATTTACTACCTGTGTTTTGGCTAAAAGATCAATAGCGAAAGAATTTTCTTTTCAGTTACTTTTCTAATATTTGACAGCTGATTAAATTTTCCTGAATTCTTTCCTCAATATTTAAGATTTTGAAAAAGAAAACTTTGTATTTCTACGAGACAAAAGATCACATTTGTACTTTTGCAATCAGAGTTCTTTATTATAATAGAATGATTCTTTCTTTTCAAATTTTGATTCGTTTCGCGAGTTTCCGAAAAATTTTTGTCGGAAGAAAAGTTTTGAATTATTTTTTATTTCAGTAATAAAGCATTTTGAAACTGTTATTTGCAAAATACGATGTTTCGGCTTTCAATCTAAAAATGTAAAATCAATTTCGTTTACTATGATTGACACGAAACAAATTTCAGACGAGTGTGTGATACTTCAACAAATGTATTAAATTTTGCGCTGGGATACTATTAGTGTTGGACTGTATATTACAAACCTTTCCTATTCATCTGCAAATGAATTTCACTCCTTTTATCATTTCTCTACTTATATCAAGGAAAAGTCTACAATAGAGGCCATTAAAAATTGATTCTATTGGCAATATTGCAAGTGACCTGAGAGTTCTGTTTTCGGAATAAGTTGAATACTTAATATTTTTTTTTGCCCAAGGATCAAATTTTTCAAATGTTTAACAAAACTAAATAAAGCATTATCCAACTTGTAATTTAAAAAAAACATGACTTCATTTAGTTCTGTGACCTTCAGAGCTTTTGTGTGGAGAAGTTGAAAGATTTTAAATTAATGTCAATTATAATGATTTGCCCGAGTTGCGAAAGATGAGCACCTGTTAACCAAATTATTTGAGTCTGCAACTTTAGTCAAACAAAGTTTTATTTTCAGCACTTTGAAATATAAGTTTGATTTTTCAATGCCATTCAAGGAGGTTTACTGATCAAAAAATATCTAGAGGCGATCTAGCGCTCAAGATTATCCATTCAGGATTTATTTCCCTTTATTTCTGTCAGAGTCAGTTGTAGAATTTCTACTTCTAGGCTGGTAACAGGTGATCAGTTTAAAGTTTTTTATATTGTCAAGCTAGTTTGGTCAAATGTGTTTCACCGATCTTCCCTCTAAATAAGAAATGTTTTTTTGTTCTTCTCAGATCAATTCATTGTACTAATTTTCATCTGTTTCTAGTATTGTTTGCATCGTTTTAAAACAAGCCTTGGGGCCTGGTAGATTTTCATGCTTTCACGCATGCAACCAACATTACGTTTTAAAGCAAATGTACAAAATATTTTACCAGCGTCAAACAAATGTAAAAAATATGCTTTTTTGTTTTATCCCTATAATAATATTTCATTTTGTGCGCGCTGTTTGTGAATAAAAAAACAGACGGATCTTACGCTAGTGTCTCTTCTCACGGAAGCCTCTGGCATGATTTAAGTTTTTAATTCGACTGTGGTCCAACACCGAATCAACGATTGATCTTCAGTTGCTATTCACCTTGTCTCCTTGTTATCCTTTGGCTGTGTGTTTTGACTGGTGACATTAAGTCGCTGTGAATTATTCACCTGTCTTTGTATTGCTGTTGTTTCCGCTGACATATCTTGTGTCTCTGTTGTCAAAATCCGCTCTTCTGTTTGTAATAAATGTACTTCCATTCACAAAATGAATATACTGTTCTCGTTTATCGTCTTTTTGCGGCCGTTAGACATAACGTCTCAGCACGATTCCATTTGCTTTTTGAAAGTAAACTAGTATTTTCTGTACGTCTTGCCGTGAAGTGATCACATTAGCAGCAATACAAAAACAACCTCTAATCTTGTGCTAAAACTATGATCCGCTTTCTTTTCATAAAGAAGCATTTAGCTTGCGAAAGATTTAGTTTTCTTGAGTGTCGCTTACAAAATTTGGAGCACTCCAAGTAAAAAACGCAAGTTGTGCGGCGCTTGCAAACTCAAGCAAACATAAAAGATATTGCTCTCTCGTCTTTGTAAGGCTTTATTCGTTTATTTACGCACAAAACACTGGTAAATAGCTATCCGTGCCGATCTTCAAGCGATTACCATAAAATTTACAATTAGAGCGAAATTTGATTTTAAGTAATCCATTCTGTTTCCAATGATGGAATGATTCTTTGGTGATTTAACGTTCAGTTGTCATGTAGAATCGAAGACACACATCTGAACATGTCAAAAACTTCAATGTAACGCTCAGTTACATCGTAAAATATTTATCCAACATCGATGACAAGGTGACAGTTTTTCGAGTTTATTGACCTAAGAAACATAGAAAAAAGTATAACGGGAACAGTAGCATCTCTACTTTGGGATTTCTACAAAAAAACGATTGCTAAGAACTGTTTTCATTGCGGCAAGAAGATTTTAAGAGCAGCAACTTCTAAACGCCTCATTAAACACAGGAAATACGCTTTAATAGGCTAGCTAGGGGGTCTGGGGACGAGCTTTGGTTAATGAGGTCATCAAGTGATTGACAGGTGACAGGCAATTATAGCGGAAATTACCTAGCGTCATAACAAAAGCAAGCAGTCACCCGAGACGATGAGCAGATAAGACTGACAATAGTGAATGCTTTTCAAATTCTTAACTTCAGCTAAGAAAACAAAGCTCATTATTCTCTTTGTTATAGCCAATAAATGTTTTGAATGCGGACTTTGTTTAGCCATTGAATAGAAAAATCTGTCTTGTAAATATTTTCCATTCCAATTCATGTCAATATCGTGGTCATTTTTTTAACATTCCCGAAACCAAAACCACTAGCTTTGCCAAATAGAAAAGATAACCGCTATATTATCGTCCAAACAACTCCTTAAATCTCGTTACTCGCTGCTGATAAGTGGGGCGGAGTCGAGAGCTGTAGTTTTTGCGAAGACCTGTTTATTCTATTAGAGCAATTTCTGCTAATTAGAATCCTGTGTTAGCCAATGAAGCAAATTTTGTTGGCGATCTGGCTTTTGTCTCCATTCAAATCTCTGTGTTGTTCAGTTGCCACCCACCAGAATTGGAATATAATAGGATATGGTATGTGAAAATTGACACGGCTATTGACAACACATAAACATTACACGCTTCTCGCAAAACCCGCCGGCTGAACGTTGTTCCTTCCTGTTAAATCACATTACTCAATTTTTGACAATCCTGTAAAGTTTTCGGCGGAGCAGTTAAAAATATGTTTTGCAATGCAGTGGCGTCAACAAATTTGTTTTCGTGCCACGTGCTTTAAGGAAACTGCACTCCACCATAATTGACCATATCATTGTCATTAGAAAGAGAATGCACAGTGTTCGTTTACAGCATGGCAAATTCTCGCCACTCAAACAATGAATAAAAGAGTGGTAGTCTGTGCGTTATGAGAACTCGCACATGAATTTTACTTATATAGCGTGCAAGAGTTAGCTTAACTCACCAGCGAGAACCAAACTAGCCTATTCTATTCTTCAATTGATAGTCAGTGGAAGGCGATAACCGCGCTGGTTTTTCACCTGTCCATAGACAATGACTCCAATCTAGAAAATTAAAGACTTTGACACCGTGAAAGACGAAGATCCAATCGAATTTGGTTGTTTTTTAACAGGCGCCAATTTGTGAAATTACTCTGGCGCCCTGCGGCCAATAAACTCACATATAATGACAAGTGTTATCACGTGATATGCCTGCAGCTTCAACGGCCAATGATAAATTGTCCCCAAGAGAGATCGGAATTTTGAAGTATTCGTTTCGTCAGCTGGTGTACACGCTTAGTTTGTAATCCTTTCTTGAAGATAACTCGCAAGAGTGAGGCAATTACCGGCCACCCGAGTATGGGGGAACACAACGCATCAAGTACGACTTGCTCAACAAATTTGTCGTTTCGCATAAAATAAATGCAGATCGCGAGAGCCTTGTCATTTATAGACTAAAGCTTTACAATTTCCTGTCACGCTTTACTGCCATCGTGATGTTGTGTAGGCTCTTAACCCATCTCTTGTTCTCGTTGCAGAGAAACGCAGGGTTTCCATGTGTGTTGGATGCGGTTCGCAGATCCACGATCAATTTATCTTGCGAGTTTCACCAGATTTGGAGTGGCATGCGAACTGCCTAAAGTGCGCCGACTGCCATGCGTATCTTGACGAGACTTGTACTTGCTTTGTTCGAGATGGAAAGACCTACTGTAAGAGAGACTATATAAGGTTTGTTTCTCAACTTTGCTCTTAGCACTAAATTAGAGTTTATTAAAACAACCTCTTAAGAGATCGGCGTGAATCACGCTCTTACAAGCTCGATGACGGAGTGTCGTGTTGCGGCGATAGTCTGTCCATTCGCTATTGCTTTTGCGAATGTTTTATTATTCGTCTCAATTATTAAGAGACACTGAGTTGATGGCAAGGTAGCTTATTGTTTCGACAGCTCATCTGACCCCGAAATATACACAACTGATTTACCCGAATGCTTTCGTTCGTTTGTTGTTGTGTTTCTTTTTGTTATACTTTACGTCTATCTCGGTTTGATCTTAGTTGCTCTGGCAGAGAGGAAAGCAGCTAATTAGAAAGAAATTCACACCAGCTCCCGAAACTGACTTTCGAGAAAATATATTTCACACTCTAGTTTCTCGACTCCGCCTCCCTCTCATTGTGGCCAGGTTGGGCGGGAAAGTTCGTGCAACTTCCCAGGCAGGAGGCAAGCCTTTGATTCCTTTTTGCGGTTCGCTCGATTTCCTGGTTTTATCTCCAAAACAAACCGTCGCAGAGAGCTCAATTTCTGAATCTGAAATAAAATGAACTTTCAATAGGCTCTGTGTTTACGAATCAACCAAGAGAGAAAGGGTTCTAGGGAGTATATTTGCGAAAGTTGTTCTGAAAAACTGTTATTTACTTTTTGGATCATTGCTGAATTTGCAGGTTGTTTGGAACGAAGTGCGCAAAATGCCTACAATCCTTCAGCAAGAATGATTTCGTGATGCGTGCTCGAAGTCAAATCTACCACATCGACTGTTTTCGTTGCGTTGCCTGTAGTAGACAGTTAGTTCCAGGCGATGAGTACGCTCTAAGGGAGGACGGCTTGTTTTGTAAAGCTGACCATGAGATTGTCGAAAAAGCTACCGCAACTGCACAAGCTGCTCATGTGAAAAATGGCCAAGGAACGCCGGTAAATAGACTAGGAGGTGAGTGACTAGAAATTGTTGTCTTTTTTGCACTGCGGTAGGTCTTGTCCTTGTCAAGTTATCTATCTTAACTAATCAAATTGGAGCATGATAACACTATTAGTGACTTGCGTTTACTGTACATATCAAATGAACGTAAACTAGCTCGAAAACTTTAGAGTTTAAAATGCTATTAGTGAACTCATGGAGTCCGGAGTCGCCTTCTTTGAACAAATTTGAGGACGTGCCACAAATTGTCATAATGTATGTCGATTCTCAATCACAACTTAAATTGTCATCGCGCGTTGAAAATACGCACTGTTTTATTATACACAAAGAATTGCACGTTTGTTGCTGGTCGTTGTAATACTCAATTAGCTCCAACAGACGGCCGTATCCATAACACAATCTCTAGTGCTTAAGCATCATGAAAGAAGAATACAAAATCTCTTTTGAAACTGACAAGCGTAATGGTTGATATTGTGTTAAAAGAGTGAACATTATTTGCGCTCTGTTCGCAATCTCACTTCTGTCTCAAACCACATCCGGTGCTATAAATTTTGCCCTTCGCTAAACTTGCGTCCAATATGAAAAGGGAATTTAAACATGAAGTACAAGAAGCTGTAAGAATGCTTCTTGGGGCCTTAAATAGCTTACCTACAGTTTTCATTGAAGTGGTCTGGACAGCTAATAAATCATTAGAGGTTTGCCAAAGGGGCAGATTTAAGTTTCTTAACAAAGATCGGCAGATCTCGACCTCTTCATTCTGTCCTAACAAACAAATATTATCTCATAGCTCAAACAAATGGTCAACCAGAAGGATCTTCTCCGAAGCGAAAATCTGAAAAAACGACGCGAGTTCGAACTGTTTTGAATGAGAAACAACTACATACTTTGCGCACTTGTTATAATGCCAACCCTCGACCCGACGCGATGATGAAGGAACAACTTGTTGAAATGACGGGCTTAAGTCCGCGTGTTATTCGAGTTTGGTTCCAAAACAAACGCTGTAAAGACAAGAAGAAATCAATGTTAATAGGAAAACATGACTCAGGATCGAGACAGACTTCGCAAGGTGGAGCAACCCCTGAACAACAGGTGAGTTTAAACTATTTATGTCACTACTCAACGAAATGACCTCCGCGTTCTGAGGTTTTTCGTTCGACGGTCTGTCGTCGCCCAAACCTATAACCGTGTAACCACAAAATACCTAAGCAATATAACACAGTCAAAGCGTGAGCCACATATAATTAGACATTTTCCCAATTTTAAATTTCATTGCCGTTGTTAACATAATTTAGGTAGTGAGACAAGCTGAGGTGTTAATATAAGCGTGCTTAGTTGTCCCATAACGTTTAAGAATTTTTTTGCCGTTCCGTTTATTTAGGATGACTTGAACGCCACAGTTATTGATGGGATTTTTTTTTTCTTTTTTGTATACTCTTCAATTTGAAGACAGAATTCTAGTTATAAAGTCAGCTTGATCTGCATGTGAATCACTCCGAGAATTTACTACAAAAACTGAAAGAGCCGAGTTGTAGGGCTTTCCTTACAAATTTAAACTAAGATTCAGTTCTATCCATTTCTTATATTGTATTATTTATATTCATGTTTTTAGTCTCAGAAAATGAAACGGTCCGTACGTGTCCTATGGCTTTGAAGATAAAAAGCCAAAACTTTGCTTTTTTAATGCACCAAAATGCCGCTTTAAGCTAATGAAAAACAGTTATCTGTTTAGATAGGCACAGCGTGATGTCTCGTTTGGTATTCTCTGTGATTGACTGAAAGATTTACAACTTCTCTAAAAGGTGATTAACGTAACAGCTTTCACCACTATGATTTCTGCTCCAAGCTGTTATTTTATTGTTGTGTTTTGGTTGGTCTGCAGACTGTGACGAGTTTACAAAATGTGTGTTCGACTTCTCCTGGGCGAACAGTTCCACAGCAGTCATTATCGGCTATTACTGGCACAGTGACCGGTGGTTACTGCACAGCGCCCGGCGGTATACGACCTGATGTGCCACTCTCAGAGGTCCCTGGTTATCAGCCGTGGAAAGCACTGAACGAATTTGCTATGCACAATGATTTAGAACAACCTCCGTTTCAGCAGCTGGTAAGCGCATTCCTCTCAAGTAATGTCAATACTCGTCCTTCAGTTACCCCGATCGCCTTCATTGATACAGCTGGTGCCGTGGTGATCATATGAGTAGTTTCAAAATGTCGTTTATTTAATGCTTCAACAACTTTTAAACGCAGCCTTCAGTTCAGATTAGTCTGTAGTATTTAATGCCGCGAAGTTTAGGGGCTTTCCGTTAATTGTTCGAACAGGGCTAAATCGCTTATACGTTTATAAGACTAATGGAGAAAAATATAGTTCGTACTCTTTTTACTTATTTCTGTGTTCTTTAGAGAAAAAAATATCTCCGTGATAAGGTTGACGGAGTAACCTCTAAATTTCCCTTATTTAAATTTAGCATAATTTCTTGTTGTTACGAAAATTTTTATTGATATTGTATTTGAACGTTTAAAGGATTAGTCTGACCATTGGAAGCCACTAAACAACCGGCGTTAATCTTGATAGCTCAGTTACAGTTTTCATTCTGACAATTCCTCTGCTTCTCTTAGAGCTTGGAAATGTTGTTCATAAATGTTAAATACATATTCTCCATTCATATTTATCGCTTGTCCATAACAAGCATTTCAGTGAAAAAAAAAACCGTCTGATCGCGGATGTCTAACGCATATTGTTTTCAGTTCATGTTAATTTCTTCAATTCGTATATAGTCTTAACTTAATGCACAGAATCACTAACCGTATATATGTTGACATTTGCCTTCGAAAATCTGAATTTAAGTTTAAAATCTGTTCGCGTTAGACAACATTATTTTTTTTTTAACAACAGATTGACACCTCCGACAAAATAGCTGGCTTAGCAATGTATTTTCTTTCAAAGGCTTTGTTCAAATGGAAGTGTTGTTTAAAAACACCACAATGTTTTATTCTAAATTAGCCACTTGAGAAATGTGGATTAAGGTTTGGTTTCGGAAGAATTTGAATGCTATACTTGAGCGCTAACACAAATCTTCCTTTAGTTTTGCTATTCAAAATTTAACTCTTTCTATTGTACAGCGTCGAAATCCGCTGTCTTCAATTAAGGTATTCATTGTTGTTTTTGGTGAAAGATTTTCTGTATAATGCGAAGCAGTACTTTTTTTATATGATGTTCAAAAAAAATTCGACTAAGAGTATAGAATCTACTACATATTTTGGGGAATAAATCTCCGACTGATTCATTACAACAGCGGAAAGGAAAAAAGATCTCTTGCAATTTATGTCATGAAAAAAATTGCTTGAATTAGGGTCAACTGTGCTTGTTCTATGGGATCTGTCTCGTCTGGATAGAAGCCACTTGAAAATGAAAGTGATGAAATTTTGATTTCCATACGTCTATATTCGTGGTGCATAGAATAAAATTTAATTGAACCGAGATTGTAACCTTAGTTATTTTCTTCTTGGTGCTACAATTCTTAGCAAGTGCATTTTTTCACGATGAAGTGAACCCTGAGCAACGTCATATTATTTTATGCTCTCTGCGTTTGCAAAATGTTTAACTCTTCGTGTTGTCCTGGGTATCTAATACTTATACCAAAAATATTTTTACCATTGGTTCAAATTACGGGCTTCATCTGAGTTTTGAAGCAATATCTCAAAACGAATCGAAAAAGTGTTTTCGGAAACTTAAGTAAAACAAATTCAGCATCACCAACCGCGAGATGCTAGCGGTACTCACAATTTTTCAAAGAATGGAAAACTTTAAAACTAAAGTGATCAGAAAATAGTTGATATTTTATTTTTCCGTTGCCGATGATTTTGGTCTAATGATATTTTATAAAAATGTTCTTGAAAATCGAAACGACCAGATTTGACCCAATACTTTTATGTGTCATCGATATTCAACATGTGTCGGTTTTCAATGCTATTTTATTGGATATGTTTGTTCCGTGTTGCACGGTATGCTAGTTTTCCTCGTCTTTTCATTGTGGCTTGTTTTCTTTACACACATGCCTGTCTTTTAAATGAATCGTTAGTGTAAATGCAACTAAATCAAAATAAGAAGAAGTAGGCCTCACTGATAACGTAGAAAAACTCGTAAAAGCTCAAATAATTAATTCTTTTCTTTCGCGCTAAGCAAGCAGTTTGCCAGTTTGGTTTCGAAGTGAAACCATGAGCTCATTTTCCTTTCTTTTTGTTTCATTAGGTACACTTCTCGGAGCACGGCCCTGGTGGCTTAGGAGTCAATCACTCGGAAGGGATTGTATCGACCGGAGAAAACTGAGACGAAAGCTTGTGAAACTATAAAATTAAGATTTCCTCAAATCTTTTGAATAACTGAGCAGAGAAAGGTTTGATAGTATAAAGTGCAGTGAAATTTAAATTTGGTCAGCTGTGTTGAAAGGACATATTAAATGAAACACAGTTCTACCGATATACTGAAAATGTACATATATTACATATCATATAAGAAATACACATGGAATTGTAAATCTGTAAGAATATGAAAGAGATCTTTTTATTAAAAGTTACTGAACAAATTAGCATGCGTTGTTGAGAGTTTTATTTATTCCTGGCGTAGAAAGAGAGAGTTGAAATATACTCTCTTTTTACGAGAATCTTTTTTTAAGAACGTAAAGCTGAAAATAACCAAAATTTACGAAATGCTAAGAACATATAGCCGAGAATGAAAAAGGAAGAAGAGCTTTTATTTCAACTACAGTTTTCTTTCTAAGAAGTTAAGACTGAAAATAAATTGAGGAACACTCTAAAAACATAAACGAACTTTTATTTTTTGCATGATGTTTGTTCTAGCAACATTTCTTACATATATTGGCAACCAGAATGTGAACTGCACAAGTAAAATTGCTAACTTCATGTAAATCGATTCGGCAAACCTCGCGTATCACTGTTCGTTCGTTAGCGGATAGGTACTCAAAAATTCTGTTTTACACAAGTAAATATTAATAATTTTTATTATGGTTAAAAGTCTACCAAAATTTTGTAACTTTAATTGAAATTTTAACATTTGATTTGCTAAAATCGTCATAACATTAAGCGTCTTTCCTAAAACTAGATGTTCTTTTAAGAAATATATAAGTTGCGATTGAGTACACGTCAAGAATTTAGTCCTTATCTAGAACAAAGCTTGTGATTGTAACTTTTTATAAAGTATACATTGAAGAAGGAAAATGCATTGCTGATTTTTTTTTTTCTCTTTTAGTTTCTTTTACATTATTTAAGGGATTTTTTTTAATATCAAAAATGCGAAGTTGATTCAAGTTGTTTAAATTTCCCCGTGTGGTTAAACATTTCATTTGCCTTCTACTTTATAATAAGTACTTTCTAAACAAATAATCCTTTTTTCCGTTTAGTATTAGCTTTACATTCATCTCGAAAAGCTTTCGAAAGATAAATTATCACAAAATAGCTTATAAATGTTAACGGATATTAAAATATGAGCTTTAAGAAAGCTCTAAGATCTTCTCATGACTCGACGGTGTATTGGTTTCAAAAAGCTGCATGCGTGCGACTCGAAAATACAAACCGGGGACGTTTATCTGATGTCAAACGTGGTTGCTGGGTCTTCACTATAGACTGAACGGTGCCATTTATACAAAGAGTTGTCACCTGTACTCCAACATGTTTCCTTAATTATTTACCGTAAAGCTCCGCCTCGGTTTTTTTCTTCAAGAATTAAAATTCATATTATGTTTCGTGACTTGTCAAGGGAAGACTACACTAAACCAAGACAACTCGTGTGTGTATAGAAATACAATTTAACAATTAGAACGTGCGAAAATTAAACCACGTCGCTACTTTTGCTTTCGTGGGTTTTGTGTATATATTTTTTGCTTTAGATATCTCGCATCTCTCTGATCTTATCTTTTGATAGCAAGAAATGAATGCGAGAGGCGTGGACCAGAGGATTAATAGCTGATTCTTATCAATGGATACGTTTCACTTCTCTTCAAGTTTTCTTTTACTGAATTAAACCACGCTATAGCAGGTGGTTTTTCAAAAGATAAAATTTCACTCTTCCAAACTAAATTTCTGCTTTTTTCAGTTCCTTCTTGCTAACTAAAACTGCTATTTTATCGTGTATGCAAGTGGCATGTTTTGATAAACATGTCCACGCGTGTTGACATTAAGTTCAGTTTTCTCTTTGTCACGCTAGTTTCTCTTGACCACCCTGTATTGTTTCTGATAATTTGATGTGTCAGTTTTTTATTTCTCGCAAGTTTTCTCTTTTGCCATTTCTTTCAAGACATTTTTGACCGTCATGCAACTTTTCAAAGTGTAAAGGAGTAGTCATTAAAATATTTTTCTTCTAGATTGACAACAAGCAGTTAACGATCTGCAGATTTGAGTTGTGTCGTTTTCACACAAAAAAACACTGGCGCCTCGAAGATTTCAACAGTATAAAAAATCTCTTTGGCTTATCAATTTGTAATTTTTTTTCTTAATGATAATTTGTTTTTGTCATTTATTTATTTTCACTTGTTAAAAAATAGCTAAACAATCCGAATTTATTGAAAATATTTTAAAACTTTTCAAGTCTGTTGCCACTCAAAAACAGTGTTCTCAAAAGAAGATTCTCTGAACTATTACTTACTTGAATTGCTTCGATTAAATTTGCGTTTCATCAACGGATAATTTTTTTAAATGTACACCCAGAGGCAATGATTCTCGCCTGTAATTACGTCAGAACACTGAAAAAAAATAAACTCTGCAACAGGGAGTTTTGTTTTTTTTAAACATGTCTATAAAAAGGTGCCCACATGCTCAAACTGAATATTGCTCCACATAGCTCAGACGCCAGAGGTGCTACTTCTGTCTCAACAGCACTTATTTCAAGCCTCACATTGAACAAAAAATGAAGAATTGTGTTTGCATATTCATGTCTGTCACCACTGACCCACAAGTTAGCTGACAATACAAAGAAAGTTTTAACACTGAGCCAAACTTGTGGGATAACACGCAAAGTTAAACAGTGGTGACAGCAAGAGATAAAATTTACAATTGAAGAGCTATTTGTTTGTTTATATATTCAGTTGCACAAGACACGCGAGGAAACGTTTAAAATCAGTTGATATCACTAACATAGAAGAACCAACCTTTTCTAGTTAAAGTCTGCCAATTCTTCGATCCAAGAAATACACACTTTAATTACCTTTTAGCGAGGTTTCTGCTTTATTTTGCAAGCTTTGGAACAGAATCTTTTGTCTCATTCAAAACGTCTAGCGTGCCCTATTTTCCATATCAAAATTATCATTATTCCATAACGAATATATTTCTTCAGCCGATGACCTGAATATCTATTTATTAAAACAAATACAAATTTACAAATTCAAATTTTATTGCAGTTGACGACTTCGCTTTCTTACATTCTTAACATTTTTTTAACTTAACGGATAAAAGTACTGAGGTTTGTCTAACTAGAAATAGGATACTTTTAACTTTTGAACAAAAGTGATTTACTAAAACATAAACAAATAAAAAATTATAAAGAGAAATAAACATTAAAAGACATTGCATAATAACATTAATCTTGTGAATAGCGTTATGGATGACGCTAAAACGACGACTCGTAACTTTAATTTCTACGGAACACTGTTATATTTTTTTAATACAATTACCATTATATTTGTAGAACAATAACTATAAGTATTAGAAGCAAACACTCGTTGAAAACACAGCTTGAAGTCTTAAAGAGTGTCGCAGCAAATAACAATGAATTTTAGCAACTATTTTTAGGTCAGAAGTTCTCGCTACACGCTTTTTTAATAAGAACCAGTTATATTCATCTGAAGCTGTGCTGCTCTTCAACGTTTTGGTGATCTTAGCCTCAAATTGTTCTTAAATTGTTTTTATATCCTGATATTTCTAAACAGTACTAAATTTGCCGTAACGGAGTTGTTACACTATAATATTGTTGCAAAACTGAACAAATTTCAAACAAAACGCTTTATCATACAGTGTCGTTTATTTATATTGTACAACGCGTAGGAGCATTTACGTTTTTGCTAACATTTTTATTGGCTGCTTTTAAAAAAATGAAAAAAGCGGTTAGTAGAAATGTTATCATGAACTTACCCTTACATCTCAAACTGTGCAAGAATTAAGTAAAATTCTTAAACTTGGCTGATAAGAATTTCAGACTTGTGGTTTTTCTTAGCTTGTTCTTATTATTTGGTCAACTAAATCTCAACATGAGTGTTCTTATAAAGTCTTATAATAAAGAAAACGTTTACTAAGAGAAGAAGTTTCACTTCATTGACTAATGTAATTACTACGGATTGCTAGACGCATATATCCCAGCAATCTTTGAATAAAAATCTTCAAGTCACAACCAATATAGGATCGAAAACTAGATCCTCATGATTAGTGGAAAACACTTTAGTTCTGTCAATAAAGAATATTGTCACCTGAACGAGGTGATCTTTGAATCCTTTTGATTTTTTTTTTATTCAACAGTAAGATATAGATGTATTAGGTAAATAATTTGCTTATTCTATTTTTATTTAGTTATTTGTTTATGTGTTTAGTTATTCTTTGATTTTTTTATCAAATCAATTAACTCATTTATTTTTTATTTTTCTCATTCATAATTTCTTTTTCGTTATATTTTCATCTATTCATTTATGTTTTCTATTATCAATTTGTTTATTTTTTATTTCTTTATCTTATTTTATCTGTTTTCTTTTTTGATTTTTTTGTATTTTCTTTTTTTTTCTATTTTCTGTTTGTTTGGTTCCCTATTCTCTTTTATCTTACATTTCCTGTTCAAATCTTACCATGTGACTGAATTCTAAGACAAAGTAGTTATATGTAGTTATATTTACGTGTTTATTGTTTTGTTTTTGTTTGTTCTTTACTATCTCGCGTATATTATGATTGTCATGTTTACTAACAACAAGTGCTAGATCTTCAGTGGTTGGGAAGGCCTGAAAAGACCATGGGCCAATGGCCTGTTTCCATGCGCTATTTTTTAAATTTATGGGCCATTACCAAAATTTAATGTGCCAAAAACTTTTATTTCACCACATATATAGTAGACTTTAAGAAAAGACACAACACTTTTAAATTTCAAGACAGACATCTTTCGGCATTTACACATATACCACCTTCAGTGTGGAGAGAGTGAAATAACAATGACAGTATTTAAGTACAATAGTAACATTGGTTATAGAATTAATACAATAAAGGAATTACAAAGAAGTTTTAGATTTACAGGTTTGACTTGTTTGTTAAGAGATGGTTTATGTATACAGCTTCTTGATCCTTAACGCATTCCCCTCTTCCCTTGGGTTTGGCGTTAAGCTAATCACTTATTCCTGTAAAACCTCCATGATTATTGAAATCAAGTGACAAAGGAAAAAGACCTAAAGCTGGAAGCACAGAAAGAAAAAAAGAAAGAAAGAAAGAGTTCCACTCATCACCGCCTCAAACTACAGAGGCAGCGCAGCTCAACGAGTTCGGACCGAAAGCATATATAAGCCCCACTGGCTGCCGCTAAACGGAACATGAGTGATCTCGGAGTACAGCGTAAGGTATCTAAAAGGGAGGAAAACCTCGGAGCAGATAGAGATTGACAAATCTCAGCCCACGTGCGGAGCCCGGGAGCCTTTCCCGGGTTATAGAGGTAAGAGGCGCCAATGATGTCCACTACGCAAACATGACTCCCCGAGATTGGAACATGCAAACGAGTCGTTGGGCCAAACGAGACGTCGTTGGGCCAATCCCTGACGGAACAAAGCAGGATGGAACACCTGGACGTCGCTACTGAAGATAGCAAAAGGTAGAGTCAAATGTCGTTTGTTTGTCAAGGCTTTGTGTGCCACATGGCATACAGCCATTTACTTTATATTTCCGGGGTACAAAACACCGGTAAAGTATTTTTGTGCAGATAAAAAGCGACATTCTTTAAAACTTCTTACATAAAAAAGTATGAAGTTTATCTGATAGAATGTCATTTTCATGTGTAAGGCTTAAGGGTAAAAACTATAAATTCTGAGAGACACAAATCGTCAGAGGCTGAGAAAAAAACCTCCAGCTCAGAGTCAGATCAATATATTTTATTATCATAATATGCGATTAAATATATTCTTGACCATTTTAAATATAGCTTCAAAGGTTCAACCCTGATATGTCAAAAATAGGAATTCTTTCAGACGACTCAGTATTACAAACAATTATTTTGTTACATTAGACTGCAGGATCCGGCGGCCAAGTATCTCCAGCAAACAAAAGAACCTCCACAAGTTTTACCCTTGTCCTGCTAAAACCGATTTCATATAAATTAAACTTGTCTTAACTTTTGAACCTGTTGATGAAACCTTGTTAAATGACCATTCATTTTTTATGTCTTTGCAAGTATAATCTAGAAATGTCAATGGTTTTGACTAATTCTAAAGTTT
>JAOBAY020053928.1:0-13161 GCA_025331085.2 Zoanthus sociatus
ATAGATCTCTTAAAAAGCTAAACGTAAGGAGAATTTTCGCTTAGTTAAACAATGCAAATCGCGACACTATAACATTCCAGCCGCGCAAAGGAGGCTGGAAGATTTTTTAACAATTGCTGTTGCTCACTGCTACGCCATAAAACTCACTGCTACCCCTACAAGATATCATTATTTTTTTAATTATTCAAATATATATATATATATTTTAAAAAAGTTATGAAATTTATTTGGTACACAGCAATTATAACACACTAAATTTTCTCTCTTTTGTTTGCCAGTGTGTAAAGATAGATGGGGACGTGTCCAGTGCAACATCCACAAGAAAAGTTGTAATTTCATTACTGTCAAGTTGGGGTGCAAAAAAACTTGTAATTTTTGCAGTAAGTTTTTTTGAGCTTTTAGCATCCACCCTTCAAGGATCCCTAAATATTTTAAAACGAACACGAAAACATTTTTCTTGTTATCAGTTGCATTTATAACCTTGGGGTTGAATCATTTATCAATGACAATATCGTTGTTGTGCAAGCGTATGTAAAAATCTATTTAACAGTTAGAACTCGAGGATGAAAGGCCTACGAAACAATAGGCCATGACGCCATATGGCCATAGGCCATAGGCCAAGGCTCATTACTATTTTTATCCGCCATGCATATTTTCTCTACTAGTAGGCTATCACAAATAGACCTCTAGTAGAGAAACCAGTCAGAATTCAAGATGCGTGTTAGACCGTTTGTAAGTATATACTAAAACGCCTTTATATCAGGTATACGGTGTAAGGACGTTATATAGATTTCAATGTAAATTTGTAAGGCGTATTGAACTCTTTCCATATAAATTATATCAACTACTAAATACTCCACACACTATATCTGCATGCAATGCAACCTGTCTATAGAACATATAAAACAAATAAAACACATAGAAAGTATAGATGGTACTCTATAATGTATGATTCATCTAGTTTCAAAAACGTCTTCCCTTGGCTCAAAATCAAGTAACTAAATGGGAAATGTAAAAGAAAAAATAAATCTCTTCATTTCATAACTTTGCAAAAATCATGCTAATTCATGAATACAAATACGAAACTCTAGATTGAAATTAGTATTTATAAATATTTATGAACTGCTATTGGAAATGGAGCGTCTTTAAGAAAGATGACTTGTAGAGTTCAGTATTCAAGGTGTAGGCAAGATGATGACCATCCTCGATCAGATGTTCTGAATGAAAGCAAAATAATGGCGGACAGGGTGGCCGTGGTAATACGAGGTAGCCAGATTTCTTTAAAACGAAGCAAAAGGTTAAAAAAGCGGACATAATTATGGCTGTTTGAGGATTCTAATAACAGTCTAAGGCAGTTTAATTTATAAGTCGTCTCAAATTGATAAACGGTTTTTTAATTGACCATTCCGTTAGTTGTGCCAGATTGTTTTCCTATAGCTGCAATCCGGCAAATTTGAAACCATTTGGAAATGTCATCACGCAAAAATCGTTGTACAAAATGTTTGCGCGTATTTTCAAAAATTTCAATCTATCTCTGGTACGAGCATTTAAATTGCAAATTAAGTAATTCTTCCTAACTTATTCTTTGTAACATCAGTTTGTCACTTTTATATAAGAAAATTGAAAACTACAGAATGATGTACATCTGCTGCTTCAATCGTTTAGTACTTAAAAAGTGGTTAACGTTGTGATTGTTTCAAAACAATAATTTTCTTTTTACATTTTCTTTTTTGATTGCAGAAGGACCGCAGAAGAATAAATACACCAGATATGACGAATAGATGTTGCTAATGAAAAGAAAATAGATAAACCGATGTTGGCCATTATGACTGTATACTTCTTGTATACAGCTGATTTGAACCATCACTATGTAGAAAATAGTAACAACAAATTCAATAAAAAATTTAGAATAATATGATAAAACTTAATTTATTTTATAAAATAAAATACACTTACACTCTTTTTTATGAGAATATTCTCATGCAGTATAATTTTTCGGACCGAGGCTGGATATTCTTATTTTTTAGCCAATTTTAGAATAAACATATTCTTACGAATATTCTTAGTTTCGGGAATATCGGTGACATGGAATTTCCCTTTTTTATGTCATTCGGAGGATGACATATCGTGGTTAGTGGATTTGTCACTCCGTCACTCCGTTGTATCCTGACGTCATCCTGATTATAAATTCTGATGTCGTTTGTGTTTTCCGTGAGGACTGGGTTCTAATTCATAGCTTTGCGGCATAATTCCAATAATGGCGGACGCGAAAGAGGGAACACATAGTGAGTACGGTAGATTTTTAAGAGCTGGTCTGTCTTAATATCGCCGAATAGGGTCTCAATTTAATCTCTGATGTCTGAAGAAAGCAAAAATGTATCTTTTAGCTTATTGAACTGATCAAAAGTAGCAAGTCAAAATATAAAAATCGATAATCGAATGTTTTCCATTTCATGTAACTTACTCTCACGGCAAAACGTCAACTTAGCTTTTCCGAATAGAACGACTAGAATGATTTCAAAGACTATGAAGACTTTATGGCATTCTGGGCAATGTTCAGGGACTCTTTTTTCGCAAGGTCACGCTAAATATTTCCCGCTTTGCATTTGTGGTCTTTGTCTACGGCACTATATGATACAATATTTTCATTTCCAGGTAAAACTGGCTCAAGTTCTCTAAAGTTCTCTCCTACCACTGCAGATGGGAAAGGAGGATTTAACACCTATCCCATCAGCCTTTGTTTAAGTTAGCCTCACTCTCGTGTGTTTTAGTCATTTCCTGCAAGACGCCGTCGAGGAAAGATCTCTGAGAGCATGGATGCCGTAGCTGAAGCGACTGTTGAGCTGGAGTTATTTCGCTGTAACCCAGTAATTTATGTCCATTGTGTAGATTTTACTTCAAGATTTGAACTTGCCCGTTCAGGATTTCCAATTTTACGTTTAAAATGCGTTTACGGCCACGTAAGCTTTCCTTCAGACTTAACTGAATGAAGAATTGTTGTGTTTCCCGACAGTGAAGTTCTTTCACAGTTTCAAAATGTGAGGTCTCCGTGTTGTGTTTCTGTAAAGTCTAGTGCGCTTTTTGATGTAAGTATGTCTTCATTACTCATCGTTTGTAAATTTGATTGTACTTTCGCTTACTGCATTTGTTTTATTTCGCTAGGTTCTTCCCAAGGAGACTGAAGACAACAACGATGCGAGAATTGTTGTAATATGGAAATTTGAATTTAAGGCTTCAATGTCTGCGACAGCTTCTGCAGTTTGCCCTATTGAAAAACCTGCCGATAGCATGTTTTTTATGCCAAGGCTGGACTTTAAAAACGTAGTGTGCAATTGCTCTAAATACCCAAATGTGGAAAGTGTTTTGGTGCACGTGAATTCGCGGGAGGAAACGACAAATGTCTCAGAACTGATGGGAAACTTATCTCTTTCTTTTGACACTGATACTGGCAGTCATTCTGATATTGAAAGTGAGCGAGAAAGTGATTCGGATGAGCCCGAAATACATGAAGATTCTTCTGGTTCACAAGAACTGTGTACCGAAGTGATGCGCATGAAAGGTAGCAGCTATCATGACCACTTCCAAAGCTCGCTCCGCATCTGCAAGGAACTGCTTCTTAAGAAGAATGAGCCAGTTGTTCGTTTCTCGTTCGAACCAACTAATAAACGTGACGAGAATGCAATAGTTCTGCAGTCAAAACTCGATGGTAAATGGCTTCCCATAGGATATGTCCCAGCTCCGAAAGTACCAAAAGTTACACGTGCACTCAAAAATGGCGAACTAAAAACGGTGACTCTCAAAAATGTCTTTTATCAATACATTTATGCGTTGAATGACTTTCGTTATTTTCCTAGTGTAGCTGTTTCTAAAGTGGGGAATTGGCCAAAAAACAATCCTAACTACGAGTATAACGATAAAATTTTGTAAATATCGTTGCTGTTAACAGTTGTATCTTCAATGAACGATTTTTCATTTGCACCATCAACTATTATGTTTGTAAGGCTTATGAATCTCTTGAAGAAATATTTTATTGCTAGATGATAGAAAAACATAGCATTTTATACTTTTGACTTTTGGTAAAAATTTTTAAACATTTAAAAATGTTGGTGTACACCTGAAGAATGAAATTGGTTGAAATTTTTTTTTTTAATTACATATTTGCAATTGTTTCCAGTTGGTAGTTTTCTTAACCATGGGCAAATTGTTTATAATAATATTATGTCAAGTTTGCAAGAATTCAAGTTGATATTAAAAGGACAGCATAATTATAAAAGAAATGTTTGCTTTTCAAGGTTATATTTATTTGCTTATAATCCAAACAATCTTTTCACCAAATTAAACTAGCAAGATTAGTGTACTCAGTTTGTAGCCAAATATTTACAGCAGTGTTTTTCTTAAGGCCAGTAAACTGGTAAATTGTACAGACATTCTCTGATGATTGTACCACATACACCTTATTCCAAAATGGCGGTCGCTTGGATCGGTCTGCGTGGAAACGAGGCATTGAGGGCCAGGTCAAACATAATAACTATGGCGTCTGTCGCGTATGGCCCATCGTATCTATCAGAAGAAGACATTCCAGGTAGTTCTTTGAACGGCAGGGATCCAAATCGGTTGAAAAATAGCGAGCTTCGATTTTGGTTAAAGTGCCGTGGTGATTATTGTAAAGGTTTAATAACGAAAGCACAACTTTGCAAGCGGTAAGTGGTATTTGTTTTGCGCTGCAATTCGTCATTGCTAAGGGATCTTAAAGGTAAACGCCTAATTCTATCTGTTGTTTTACAGCGTGAATGAGTATTTGAATGCCAAAATTGATCATCTTCTGGTCGACCCGGACGTAAATCTTGTTTATAGCAGGCGAAAAAGACAACGGTTGAACCAAGATACTGCTTCACAGCCGGTGCAAGCTGACGGCGAGGTAACAAACTTGACGTTCCCAGCAAACGGATGGGGCACCAAACTGGACAAGAGTCCATTCTTCACGCGTGCTCAAATTGATAGCCACATTTCGAGTTCCGGAAAAAAGCAAAACAGTGATTACCATTCATTGCCGACGGGACTACATAAAGCCAAAGCGTTTTTGGTGGACGAGTATTTACACAACATTCAAACTGCTCACGATCAAAGGTATTTTTATTACCACGCGAAGTGTTTTCATAGCTTCAAAGTACACGAAGATCCACATAACTTGAAACTAGCGCTCTGTATTTCTTCCGGGGAAGTGAAATATGCATTTTGTGGACCCACCTGTGCCGCAGGAAAGTCGGGATTTTGCAATCATATCCTGGCCCTAATGCTAAAAGTATGCAAGTACTCACTCTATAATTGTAAAGATGTTCGTGACCTTAAGCATGAAGAAGACGAAAATCCAGCTACAGTATGTACTTCTGCCCTGCAAAATTGGCACCGATCACGCCTTGATGGCATTCATGCACAGCCTGTTATGGAAGTGGTAGTGTCCAATCCAACTAATGCTGATAAAGGAAATGAAACCGGGGTAGTATGCCTTTTAAATGAATCTAGAAGAGAGCTCATTGACAATGTGGAAGGGCTTCAAAACCTTTTTCAATCTCTTGAACGACATAACTCTAAACTAGGTATAACTCAGGTACTTGATACATCGATCATAGGGACTTTACCTGTTATAGATACTCGATTTGGTCAGTGTCCAATTGGCTCATTTGGCTCCTACCAGCTGTCTTTTACGGAGTCAAATTTCTCCTTTACAAGTTCAGGATTTGAAGAGGTAACACCCTGTATGGCAACAGAATTTCCACCATATCCGACTTTTCCTCTGGATGATTTTAATGGCAGTCTGGAAATACCGGAGAGTTTACACGAGAAAGAAATGGAGCTGCTGGACAAGTTGAAGTTGGATGTCATTGAGGCTAATACTCTGGAGCAGAAAACCCAAGATCAGGCAGATTGTGAAGAATGGCAGAGGGAAAGAAAACTCAGATTTACAGCATCCAACTTTGGAAGAATTGTTAGAAGACAAAGAAACCATGACAAGTTTGTAAATGATCTTTTAGCACAAAAGGAATTCACATCAGCTGCTGTGAAACATGGCAAAAAATATGAACCAGTTGCTTTAAAGGAGTACGAAAAATGCATGCGAAAAATAGGAAAGCCTGTCAAACTAATCAAGAGTGGTCTCTTTGTTTCTCCTAAGGTCCCAATTTTAGGTTGCTCACCAGATGCAAAAGTGGTTGACCTAAGCTGCAAAGACAAGTTTGGAATTGGAGAAGTGAAATGCCCCTACACAAAGTTTAGTGTCTCTCCCCTTGATGCTTGTGAGGATCATGGTTTCTTTTTGGAAAATAAGGACGGAAAGCCCACATTAAAAAAAGGACATGTGTATTATGACCAAGTGCAAGGTCTTGTGGGACTAACGAGTGCGCAGTGGTGTGACTTTATTGTTTATACGAGCAAAGGTTTAAGCGTCGAGAGGATCAAGTTTGATCAAGAACATTGGAATGGACTCTGTGACAAACTCTGTTGCTATTACTTTAAGCACTTTCTTCCAGTGGCTGCAGTTTAATAATGTTCCATGTATTTTATTCTATAAGCATTGTTGGTAAATAGTGTAACTTAGTGGTACCAAGGGTTCATTATCGTCTTTTACTTCTTTTTATTTTTAAAAGAAGTAAAGACGTTAATTAACCCGCGGTGATATTATAATCTTTAAAAGTCGGTCAATTTTAAGTGAGAATAGAGAAAAACATAATTTATTTCAGTGCCTAGAAAAAATAATATTTCAGGATTTGAAAAAATAAAGTATTTTTGCACTATTTACTGTTCATTGATTGATCAGAGAAACTGTTCTTGTTATTATTATTTCAACCCTTTGACTCCTGAAGACCACACGCACAGTCTCTTTGCAGTTGCTGGAGCACTAATGTCAGCATCGTGGGTGGTTTCAACTCAAAATTAAAACATAAATGCGCAGTAGAAATTGAAGATATTTCACATAGGAAATTTATAAAAAGACAATTGTCAAAAATATTAATCTATTTTCTATACCAAAAATTTTCAACATAGCTCTACAATGTTTGGTGAAAATTCAGATTTATAAAATGATTACGTTTCTACCATTTTTCTAAGAAGATTAAACTAAAAATAAATTAGCAAAATACTTCAAAACTAAAGACTAAACTTAATGTTTTCATTCTACTTCAATATTTTTAATTTAAGATAAAGAAAGTATAACAAATTTGAATATAATTACGCACGCACCTCACGCAAATTCGATGTCACCATGTTGATTTCAAAGTCATTTGCCAATGTTGAACAAATCAAAAATTATAATTCATATGTTTGGGATTACAAACTTGTATTTTAATTGAGGTTTAGTACTAAATATGACAGTAATTATTTTTTAAATTCCGATTCAAATTTCAGCGATGAGTGTCTTCACTAATAATTTTGCATGTCCAACAATTAAACCACACGTGGAGTTTAGAAAGTCAATAAGTTTTGCAAGTTCTTTCTACTAGGTTTTAAAATACAAATCCTAAATTATGCCTTTGTGACTAAACGTTAGCTAATAAAAGAAAAGTACAGTTTCTGTAACAACCCCGGTTTTTTGGAAGTGATATTCTTGATCATTAATATTCTTTCTTTAAAATCGGCTTGTTCGCTTCTTTTATCTCAAACAATTACTCTTTTCTCCGAAGATGGAGGAAGCCTTCATAAATAAATACACTGAACATGGAATGAAATAATTATTTGAAGTTTCACCTTGAAATTCTGAGATCGACTGACCAAATGCAAAATAATCTTGACACTCTCAAGCAGTTGTAATTCAAACTCGTGGATATTAATTTGGCTGTTCGTTTTCATCTTCAGATTTGCTGTCAACTCAGGCTGAATTTCCTTAATCATTCTGTAAAAAAATTTCAATTGATCTTCATTGAAACATAGTCGATATCACAAAGTCAAACTTCAACTCTCATTACCTCCTTCATGTTAGTTGGTGTATTTTGATTGGCTATTTATTGTTCTGAAATAAAGAAAGCTATGGGAACAAATTAAAGACTAGAGGGGGAAAGGGAGGAGGAATAAAATGGGAGTCTGCTCTGGTTGGCCGGTTCCGGAAAAACGGAACATTTTTTTTACTGGCCGGTTCAGAAGCCGAAAGTTTAATTCCAAAGAAAATAACAGCAAAGAAGAGAACCACACCCTACTAAAATAAAAATTAATAAGTACAAGGTTAAACAGGGTAACATTTGACTTAAAAGTTTAAAGGTATAATATTATTGTTTCATTGAAAATAACTCGTTAACTTCTAATCATCCTTTAACAATGTGAACAAACAATGTATACAATAAGTTAGTTGAAATGAGAAAAAAATCAGCTGTAGCTATGTGCTTATGATGCAATTTTGAAAATTGCACAAAAAAGCACACACACACCACATTTGATTGACAACACTGAACAGATTAAATGGTACTATACTGTCCCATATGTGGAAGTTCTTTATCTTATTGATTGCACGTTCCACATGAATTCGAAGTGAAGCAATTTGCTGTGTTTGCACAACTTCCTCTGGTGTCATTTGACCTTTGCTTCCAAGGAAAGGAGGGATGTTAAGAGAGACACCAAGGGGAAGAAGATCCTGCACAGTAATCCCCTTATCTGCCATTACAGAGTCTCCTCTTGCAAAAGGTAAATTTAGAAATCCTGAACGCATAACAATTTCTCTATCTGATATATGGCCTGTGTATAGCTGACTGATGAATGTTATGGCACCCCCAGGTGATATGCCAACCAGACCCTTCAAAGTATGTGATTTTTGTAAGAGCTAAAAAGCTCACTGTTTAAACGAAGACTCTTGGGCATTTGGCAGCGAATTTCGGTACAGTCAATTATCACCCTGGTAGAAGGGTATTTCTCCTTAAAGTCAGCAGGCATGTGCTCTTCAACTTTTTCCTTAGAGGGCCATATAGGGATGGTGCTGAACTTTAGAAACATAAAATTAATCCAAGAAATTACAATTCTACTGACAGTTGCTTGAGAAATACCATACAAATGACTCAAATGCTCCTCTTTAAAGCCCTGTCTTAGACGGCACAGAGTTAAAAAAAATTCTTCCTTTGGGCTTAGTTGCCTTGGCCTTCCTTGTTTGGGGGCATCCTTGTCACTTCCCTGATTCACATTTGTCATATCATCTGTTCTCACCTTCTTTCCCTGGATTTAAGTACCGAAGACTACTTTCCAAAACGCTAGCATTGGGAAATCCAGTATAGAACGACAAATCTTTGTCTGACGTGATAAATCTGTCTATTCTAAATACCTTTGCCTGCAACGAATTGTTTTCAGCAGATAGCCGTTCTATTTCCATTGTAAATTGTTTGATTTTTCGTTCTAGCTTAGCCATTTCAGATTCCAAATTATCAGGATCAGGAGACTCCTGATTTTCCCGAGAATCTACAGATGACAAACACGTGGCATTGCTACTGTCACTTATCGTTGTTGTTTCGGTGGTTTTCTTGGGGCTTTTTTTCTTGATAGGACTTTTATGCTTTGGCCCTCTTCTTTTTGCTGGCTAACCTTTTGTCCAAGGAAATATGGAAGAGACAGCAAAAGATTTTAATTTTTTTTTGTGACCGGTAAGCAAACCGATGTAATCCGATGGCTCGAAATGTCAAGAGCAAACTCGCGAGTTTTGTGTTACTTGAAAATTTACTCTGATATCTCTTCGTATTGCTACAATCCATAGCCTGGACACACCTTCGTTGTCTCGAAACTTATGAAAAGAAATTTTCACCCCTTTTTCCTCATACACTTTCTCAGTACAGAATGGAACAGAGCAATTTTGAGGCATGATCGCACACAATTACCATATGTAAACACAGAATGATCTTGCCGCTGGTCCTCGATGCCTGGTTTCCAAGCAGATCGATCCGAGCGACCACCATTTTGGAATAAGGTGTATACCCTACATGCTCATAAAAATCTCCTACTCCAATACCCCCTCTAAATTTGCAAGTCTCCTTTAAAAACTAAATAAATACCTAAACTTAAAAGGGAAATTCAAATGTAACAAAGCGATTTCATGTTAGTTGTTTTTTCACCCAGCCAAGCCCTGAACACTAACGTTTTCATACAAATTGTAGTTTTATACATGCAGTTGGTCATAGGATAAAGATGACTAGTGTGTGACATTCTTATCTTCTGATATAAATACAGGCCAATGTTTCTGTTCAAACAACAAAATGCATTTGGCGTAAAAGAAAAAAAAAAGTTTCAAACGCTCCTTCCAGTAAATACAGTAAAATTATCTACCAAGCTTTTTTCTTGTTAGTTTGAACTGCACTTTGCTTTGGTTGATGGTGTCTTTTTCTGGGTAAACATAGCTTTCTTATGCATTATGCATGTGTCCCTGGGAGCAATTGGTAGCTCAGGAAAACAATTGATCTTGCACCATCACAGCTAACTGCAAGTTTGTAGTAAGCAACGAGAACAATTTCAAATAGTTGATCATTTTGATAATATTCGGTGAATCGTGCACCGTATTGTCCATTCGGTTTCCATTGTTAATTTCCTATGTCCAGGAAGTTAGATGCCATTGCCATATTCGGCATGATGGTAAGCGTATCATCAACGTATCTACGATAGAAAGAGGGAAGTTTACCCTCTGCCTCAAGGTTCTTCGATGCCAGCAAATGAAAACATTAGCTAGTAAGGGACCAAGAGGCGATCCCATTGCAACGCCATCAGTCTGTTCGTACAGGGCTTCATTGAGCTGGAACAGTTGTTCTTTGGTAGCTACACTGAGGAAGTCAGCAAGGGCTGTTTTGGCGAGGTTCGGGCCGTACGTTGCATTAAACCAATTGTTTTTGAAAGCTCTGTTTGCGAGAAACTTTATAGTTTCATCTAAAGGAATGTTAGTAAACCAGGAAGACACGTCATTCGAGACCAATTTCCAAGTTTCGAATCTCGTTTGCATATTCAAATATATCGGTTACTGTGTAACAATTCAAGGACAGAGGCTTGAGTTTAGTGTCAAGCCCCTTTGCCAAAGCGCAGTTGTATGTTTGCATTGCTGATTGTATAGCGCACATCGACAAGCGCTCCTTATGTGTTTTTGGTAAACCATACAAATGCACTAATCTGGAACCTGTAGAACGGACTGTATCAGTGATAGGCTTGGGCAAAATTCTACTAACGATGGAGTCTAAATATTTCTCTTTCTGTAGAAGAGGGTGATAATATGTTGGTGGTCTGCCTTTACTCGAATTCCATTCCAGAGAAACGGTTTGAAATTTACTTGAATCATAGTCTTTTAGAAATTGCTACAACAAACCAATTGTTCCAGTTTAACGGCTGCTTGTATGAACAAATAGATGGAGTGGCCATGGGATCTCCGTTAGGCCCCTTAATGGCTAACGTCTTCATGTGCTATCTTGAAGAAAAGCTTGTGTCGGATGGATTGCTTCAACGTTGTATCGGCGATATGTAGATGAACTGATATGCCAAGCGTTATTACAGCAGAGAATTTTTTGATAACACTAAACGACTTACACCGTAATTTATCTTTTACAATGGAACTTGCGCATAGTGATCGAATTTCGTTTATTGGCATGGAGACTTTAAAGAAGGGATCGCGCTTAGAGACAGAAGTGTATAGAAAACCCACCAACACTGGTTTATTATTGCATTTCCATAGTCATGTTGACAAGCGCTATAAAGAATGTTTGATTAAGACCATGGTCCATCGAGCAAAGGCATTATCATCAACACCCCAAGGCCTAGAACAAGAATGTGACAAGCTGCGTACTATTTTCAAACGGTTAGACTATCCTAAGGGATTAGTTGATTCGATTGTTAATAAAAGCCTTCAACGTGACCAAAAAGTACCATCGACTGACAACGAGAAAATAATCAGGATAAATATTCCATTTAAAGACCAAAGAGTAACAAACGCATTAAAAAAACAACTGTGTTCACTTGGGAACAAGATTGGCTTAAATATACAACCTGTCTTTACAAGCAAGAAGTTGAAACAAGTGTTAAAGCCTAATGAAAGAAAATCTTCTATTGTGAGTCAACGCAACGTTGTTTATTGCTACAAATGTGATCTGTGCGAAGCAGATTAAATTGGCTTTACAACTAGACATTTGCACCAAAGAATGGCTGAACACAAAGCTCCAACTTCATTCATTGGAAGACACGCCCAGGAGCATGGAACTGTGAAACAAGCCAATTTTAAGTACTAAAGAAATGCAAAGGGAAATTTGATTGTCTTGATAATGAGATGCTTTTTATAAAGCATCTCAAACCTAGTTTAAACAAACAATCTGACTCAATACGGGCAAAACTTTTTATTTAATCAGTTTTGTTTTTTTTTTCTTATTGTTTTTTCTTGTTTTTTCTTATTGTTTCTTAGTGTATATATGTTTGAACAATCTGATTCATTACAGGCAAAACTTTTATTTCATCCATTTTATTGTTTCTTAATGATCACTGTGACTCAATATGAACTATTTAATCAATTTCATTGTTTCTTATCGTATATATATTGTGACTTTCTTGCTTGATTTTTGACTTGATAATGACGTTCTGGCAGCGTCGAAACGTCGTCGTTTTGTAAATAATATTTTATTTCTTAGCTATGTACAAAGTTTTATCGCTGAATTTTATAATCAAATGGTAAAAGTTATTAATATTTATAGAAAGTTTGATCTATAAATCTTACATAGTTCTTGAGTTATGCTTGCCATGAGCTTGATACATTTCAGTAGTTTTAACGCGTTACCATGGTAACTGATGGGTGTGTCTTTACAAAACCTACTTTGACTGTTTCTCCACAATAAATTTTTCATTGTGACCATGTTTCATAGAGTTTAGTTGAAACCTTGGAAATATATGGTTGTTTAAATCCTAGCAAAATTAATAAGTCTTAACTACTACCTTAAGAACCTTTCTTCATCTTGTTAACACCAATTTTGATGTTAAAGTAACACCATCAAAATAACAGTGTGGTGTCCCCAATTTATAGTGGGCCATTGGCCAGCTAAATAAATTTGATACCAAAATAAAATAATTTTTATTATAATTATTTTTTTCGAATTCTTTTAATTTTCGCAGTGACTATACGTCCGGCAGCCGGACATGGTCTTCAAGTTACTGGACGTCCGGCAGTTCATATTTTTCATA
>JAOBAY020053968.1:0-13158 GCA_025331085.2 Zoanthus sociatus
TTATTATTACCTTGTGAGTTGTCAGGTTTGCTGTTTTGAGATTGACTACAAAAAGATAATGTAATATAAACATGATTAAAATCATAATGTTGATGTTCTAGTATATACACACATGGTAACTTCCTAAGGACGAGTGCTCTAATTGTATCGCTATCTCGGACTATTGTAACATATTCACCTCCGAAACTTGGAATATAGAGTTGCCGACTCTCAGCTTGGCAAATATTCCCCGATAATCACTTCTTGGTCGCCAAATAATTGTTAAATACATGTATATTCAAGTGATAAACATTATTGTAAAAAGGAGATCATAGGAAAATAGCAGTTGACAGACTATAGCATATCGTGTTGAACAATGGCAATCGAAAATATTTGTAAATTACTTTTGTCATCACCAGTTTATCAAGAGGAAACTGCAGTGTTCTATTTTTATATTTTATTTTCAAAGTTGTACAAAGGTTTTTGCTCTGTACAATTCACCGTATTGTACTAAATTCTTTTTAAAGCGATAGAGTAGTATTTTCGTATTACAACAATTCTGAAGTTAAACGTACATTACAAATATTCAATGAAAGTTTAAAAAACTATAAAATACATGTACAAAGCTATTCAAGGAGATGAAAGGGCTGAGTTGATGTATAAATTAAAGAAGTATACTTACGAGGGTGATACAGGATTGCTCATGTTCAACTTGATATTCTGTAATGAAATATATTGAAGCAAACTAAGAATTTGTAATTGATTACCTGCAGACTATTCAATTTTGTTAAGAGCAATGGTTATATGCAATAAAAAAAGTTTGAACAAGCGTACTTTTGAGAGTTGAATTTGCACGAGTGTTGAGAGGAGTGCATTTATCTATTTGAAAAACAAGCCCCCGTATGAAGTGCAGATCAGATACATTGAAAAAGAAAGTATTTGATTAGTTATAATATTAAAGGCCCAGCTTAGACCGGGGTGCTTTGCGGGCGAGGAACGCCTGGCGGCCATTTATCATTTATGAAATTAAGTCACTAATTTATTGTAGAACTTTTCCATCCGTTTACATCTTGGTCATCACGCTTTGCTAAAGGACAGTAGCACTTTTATTAGAATGCTAACACACCACAGATGTGTTTTAAATAGTAATTGTGATATCATAGCCAGTATTTTATCAACAAAATGCCTATAATCACAACAAGATTCGGGGGAAGAAGCGGAATTTTTTTAAAACAATGATTCCTGATTCCCTTCAAGTTTTATTCCAGTGATTCCTGATTCATTTACACCTTTTATCGAAGATTCATGATTCTTTTAATATTCTATAATAACATGTATTTTAAAGGACTGGTTTATTATTAATCGAAGGGAGCTCTATTTGGCATGTAAGGCTGTTCAAAAAACTGTGACCCATACAGAAACTAAGGCTAAAAACTTATGGTCCTCCTCATTTTATGCCCAAAAATAAAGACCGTTTATTAATGCTAAAAATATTATATGACGAAAAAACTACCCTAGTTACGAGAAACGCATATCCCATTCCCATAGGAGAAGAATTACAAGCACCTGATGTAAAAAGAAAACAGCCGCAAAATGCCAAAAATTAACTCAGTAAAAACCATACATTAAAGTTGCACATCCCAATTGCGCCGAAGGCGCAAGAAAATTTCACTTGTTGCCAGATAAAAATCGATTTAAAGAGTAAGTTGAGAACGTATTTTAAATAGTTGCGCCGAAGGCGGAAGAAAACTTCATTTTTTGTCAGCTATAAACTAAGTAAAAGATCAATGCGTCTTTTTGCGCCGAAGGCGCAAGAAAATTCAGCTTATTGTCAACTAAAAATCGGTATCAGTGTCATTATTTTTTAAAAGCAGAAAACAAAAGTTAAACATTGCATGCATGATTCCTGATTCCTTATGGACCCTTCGTAAGAAACAAAGATTCTTGATTCCTTGTGTTTTTAGCTGTAAGATTCATGATTCCTCAGAAATTTAGAAGCATGATTCCTGATTCCGGATTCCGCTTCCTCCCCCGAACAAGATTATCAAGAGGTGCTTCAACTGGGGCTAGATGGCGATGTAATGCTTCCCTATGGAACTTTTTATATGTCATAAGAAGTTGATAGTGGCTTCAAGAAGTGCAATCATGACTCTTAAAAGCGGAATGCAACTATTTAAAAGAGTTGAAGAAGGTTAGGTTTCACATATTGCCAGGTTCTTTGATATGCTTGCTCTGGTGGGTTTGTGCATCGTTTTGCGTTTGACAAACTTGTCGATATTGGAGAATAGCCCATTTTGCAGACGCATAGATAGTTGTGTCTGAATTTTCATGCAAAAAGAGATAAAATTATTGAGTAAAATACGTACCATTCACCTCTTCTACAGTAGATATAGGTAGATCAAACACACAGAGCGGCAAAAGCACATGGAATCTGTGGAGCATGGACAGCCTGGTCACGTGGGTAGTGAAGTCACGTGATACAATTGATAGTCGATGTAGGTCGTTCGTATGCCTCTAGAAAAGTGAGAAGAGCATTTGCTTCTTTGTAATTTCCGTCGGTGCAATATTGGCTGAAGTGTTGCGTATACTCAAAGAAACACAATTTGTTACAGGTAAAAAGTATCGAATAAGTCGGAGACTCTGGTTCTTTGTTTTTCAAATAATTTGCAAATTGGCCATTTTCAACATGCGTTGCTAAGTTCTGGGAACTAAACATGAAAACGAATTCTCGCTTATTCTAGCATTTTCATTTTTAAAATTTCCTTTTAAGAACGTTAAAATTTTTAATATCGTTCAAGCTCGTTAAGGTCAAGAGCGGAACTGTCTTAGCGGAACTGTCTCTTAATGGTCGCCCATCGAATTACCGTTCTCAAGAAAAGATAGCACAAACGTGCTAGTAGCTAACTTGAAGCCACTATACTATTGGGCACTATGGCCACGTTGGTAGTGGGTTTTACCCCTGAAAACTATTAGAGCCCAGCTGAAACTACCATAAAAAATAATGACCCTAATTGCTAGCAGCCATGGACAGCTGTTTCGGCCTTTTTCGGCTTTATCAGCATGGCATAGCAAGAAAGCAGGCTTAGGTTCCCAAAACGAACATAAGTAATGGTAAAAGTCCAATGCTTGTGGGATGTGGCTATAAAGATAAACCGAGTATATAGATAGCACAAACGTGCTAGTAGCTACCTTGAAGCCACTATATTGGGCACTATAGCTTTGATGGATAAAGCTTCCTCGTAATTATGAGGTAGAAATATAAAGTTGCATGTTAGATCAGAATTTATTTTCTGAGTGTATTCAGTGTCATTCGATTGTGTATATTTCCTTAACTGTCGTGTTTGTACTTGCTTGCGCTATATGAATTGATATCATTATTCATTATTGTTATATGTTTCTATATTGGCTTTGACATTATTGATGCTAACCTGTTGAAGGTACTGGGTTGTTATATTGGCTTTGAAAAAAAAATAAAGCAATAATTAAATGACAAAATTTAAAGATATATTAATATTTATAGATATTGTATAAGCTTCAGTCTCGATTTGATTTTAACTTTATTAGATATAGAAAAAAATGTGTAGTAAAACAAATTTAGAAATACAACAAAAATACTTTAGATTAGGAGCCAGCCATTTGACTTTTGAGGGGGATGTGATTTAGATAAAATTTTTTTGCACGGCCCGAAGGGGCCGCCGCATGATCAAGGACTAAAAAAATTCTTGCCTAAAACAAATCATCTCCAACCTCCCTCAAAAGTCAAATGGTCGGCCCCGCCCCTTAAAAGCAATCTTCACTAAAATTAGAAAAAAGATAAATTATGCAAAGATATCTTGTGGATTCTCGTGGAGTAACCCGGAGTCCCTCGGCCTCATACTACAAACTGACATGATTGGCTAAAACAACGAACGACTAAGAATTGACTCGGTATTTTCCCGCAGGTTTTATTTGATTAGAATGAAATGATTGGATGAAATGACATTCTATTGTTAAACATTTTCTCGCACAACCATTCGGATACTCGTACTCGTGGGGACCCCGCTCGCAAACATTCAAGAATGAACATACGTGTAAACATTTAGTGACGTTTTAACATGGTCGATGCAACGTTTTTTTCAAGCCTAAATGATAAAATTGTATACATCATAATCTAGGCACTGATTCAAAGTGAAAATAATATAAAGGGGCCATGCCTCGCTATTTTAACATTTTTTTAAATCTCAAATATGTCTTGAATTCAATTGAATTCCAAAAATAATGGTCTAGGTTTGTTATTTAAGACTATATTATGACGTTTATTCTGTTTTCTGTCATTTGTTGCTACGGATAACAAGGATGGAAATGGATTGAAACTTGAAAAAGTTGAGCTAAACTTGCCAAGTTTTGATACTATCTCACCAAAAAAAATACCAAGAAAAGCTATTATGGATCGCTCTTTTTTAAAACAATTCAGTATAGATATTTACCTCACAGTTTATCAGGAACATTTTGTGAGTACGTAAGTTCACAAAGTGACAATTTTTGTGAAATTAAAAATTGACCCAAAACAACAAAATTGTCGTGACATTGCTCCTTGTATAAAGTTTCGAGCGTTATCCCTCATGGTATAGAATAAAAGGTAACTGTTGCTATAAAAAAAGCTAAAGCTCGCGGAGCATTGCTTCAGCACATTTTTTACTGTTTCGCTCTTGTTAGCCTTCCGTTTCAAAATCACTTGAAAGTGAAAAAGCTTTAGTTCCGCGTGATAACCAATCTTCCCATGCAGTTGTGGTAAATTTGGGTGTTATTTGGTACCAATCCAAACCGAAGCTATTTTATCTTTGTTAGAATTTTAATAAACTAGTGGTGCGAGATATTATCACGAATAATGTTTAGAAGTGTTCCGCTTTGCTTTGTGTGGTTTTGCACGACCGCCATCCGTCTATCACAATTTAATTAATGGCAAGAAGGAAAAGGAAATGGATGAACTGCGAGTTGCGCCTCAACTAATGGAAACTTTTCTTTCTCTCGGACTCGGGTCCTTAGGATGTAAAAGTGTCCGCCGGACAGATAAATGGAGACACTTCATTAGCGTTGGCTTAGGAAATAAAACATTCACACATCCTTTCCAATCGATATCAAATAGTGGAAATTTGAGAAAGCTTACAATCGTAAAAAAAAGCAGAGTTTCATGGAGCCGAAACCAATTGTAGATTTGCACGCAATTTAGGTATCCTGTCAATGAACAGTAACTATTTTGTTATTTAATTTTTTTTAGCAGTATTCTTGTTATGTCTGTTCAGATTCGTAACTTTTATTCTAGGAGCGCTAGACGCTTTTTTTTTTATAAGAACCAGTAAGTTTTGCCGAGGCTCATTGTTCTTAATTTTTTGGCTGTTTCAGCTTCAGTTTGTTCTTAATTTGTTCTTATTTCTGTGAGTGGTTTGAAATAATGAAAAATATCAAAACAAAAAGACAGGGCATTGAAAAACAGTGCCGATCGTCTGAGGAAGTTTTAGTATTACATGGATATGTGTATCATTTGGGACAATAGTAGATATACTAAATGTGAAACAGTGCTTCTGTGTTTTTACTGTGCACATTGCGAACGTTAATTACAAGATTCAGTAAAGTTTCAACTAGAAACATTTTTACTCTTTTCAGCCTCAGTCTGAGCTTGATCAACAAAATAGGAGGCCGCAGAGGAGTTTTGCCTGAGTCGCAAGGCATCCTGGTCAATGCGCAGTTGCTTGTAAACGAGTTTCTGCGCAGATATTACTTGGCACGTGCCGTCGTGCGTTAACCAAGCTATATTTACACCTGTATTGTTTGATGTCTTGAACCAAATCCAGTAACTGTAGCAAAATATGTTAATATCTTAAAATTCTCTTTTCGAGTTTTTTGCATACACAGTTGAAATTCAAGCGTATCAAATTCAGCCAGTAGTTGTAACCGCAATCTCAAACACTCACAATTAAACAACTCAGAATTTCATACGAGTCTTTTAGCTCCTTAATTCCTCCTTTGTATTCATTACTGAGTGATATATTTACAGAATATTTTTTTTGAAACTAATCGAGACTATGAAATGATAGTAGCATTGACATTCTGCTTGATGCACGTGCACATGTGCCAGTCTCTCACAATACCAGACAATGTTATGCATTCAAGAAAACAATAGTACATTGTTCCCATTAGTCCAAACTGAACAGAATAGAGCACAATCATGGCAAGACGTTTTCTGAACTGACATACTTATGATGATGGTATTAGACTTCTGCAGGCTGCTGAGGCTAATCTTTGATAAGTTACTGTTAGGAAGATGTCTACACTACTTTCGTGATTTGTTTTAAAACTGTATTACATGTTAAAATTAATTGTTTAAAAGCTTGATTTTAGTCGTCTTTTGAAAAAAATAAAAATTTTAACCCTATTTCAATCATTTCCTCAGCACATTTTAAAGCAATTTACACCTGTCATTTTGTGCATTCTCGAGGTTTCCATACAGAATCGTTACCAGTGTGAATAAAAAAGATTGCGATTCCACTGCAGAGTTCGCACGGCTTCTGGATTGGTACAAAACTAAAAATGGTGTCATAGTTTTTCAACTTGGATTTAGCACAAGCAGAGCAGATCACCAAAACAATGCTACACTTCCTTCCTTACAGTATGAACGCCACTTGAGCGACAGCACTCATAGTGCTTCAGTAATATAGTTTATATTGTTTTTAATGCCATTTCTGGTTTTAGCAGAAAAAAAAAATTTTGCACCAAAACAATGCTACACTTTCTGAATTCCTTATTTATGACCGCTACTTCAGCGACAGCACTCATACTGCATCAGTAAGCTAGTCTATAAATTGAATGTATGGGATTTTACGTTTGTGCGACAAGTGCGAACTGGACACCAGTACTACGAAATAACAACCTGCACGCGACCAATCAGAATTGAGATGAATTCCAGCAATTTCTTCTTAAAGAGAAGTTTGTGGTTTCTATAAAGTACGATTCAATTTTTTTACGGAAAAAATTTAATAGTTCAAAAGCGTCCAAGATGGTTATCATTAATTTTATTCAAAAATAGCGGCGATTTTAATATTTTTTTGTACACATCCAAATTAGTCCTGCTAGCCTCGTTGCGGGTAAAATATTTTGACTTATGTCTTATGAACTAAAAACTTTTTTTTCTTATGAACTAGTTTGGGCTGGTTTGAATGTAGACAAAGCAGCACTAAAATTGCCTCCATTTTGAATAGAGTCAATGTAACCCATTCGCCACTGAACTTCTCTTATATGACGGAAATCAGTGAGTACAAATAGCAGCAGTCACGGACCGCTGTTCTGGCATTAGTTAGGCTTTGTTTTGCAGCTGGCATAGCTATCATGAAAAAGAGGGATTAAAAATAGTTATTGTGTAGGTCAGAAGCCCATGTGTTGAAGCTTTAATAGGTGGCATTAGGTCTTTTTACCCCATTTTCACGAGCGTGTGTAGTTTTAGATTCTCTTGGGGCAAAAAATTGGCCAATGAGAGATCGCTTTTCACATTTTCTCACTTCCTGTTCCGAGTAGTTTCCAAGGCGGCGGACGAAAGCGAGAAAAGCGATTGGACAAGCGAAAGCTATTGCAGTGGTAGCAAATTCGAGAAAACCGCATATTGTTTGTTTTTTACATTTTTAATTGCCATCCACTGATCGCATAATATAATGTTATGGCCTCATGAAGACAACGAAATGTTGTGAAATCAAATAATCAAATTTTTCAAAAGCAGTTGCAGCTTAAATGATAGCTATAGTATAATGCTATAAATTATTTTTGTTTATAATCAATTGTTCTAATTTCTTTCCTGATTTGACTTCCCTTCCAGCAGTCACCAAGAGGTTTAAACGGAGTGCGCATGGGCAGAAAGTTGCAAACAATACAATCACCATTAGTGACGTGGGCAGAGTACTGGGACAATACGTAAGACAAATCAGCGCAGCCAAGTTGTGCTTTCCTGGGGAAAAAATCTGTGCTCCAGGGCCTCCGGGACCTAGGGGGTTGCCGGGAGTTGATGGGCAAAGAGGTCTAAGAGGTAAAGAAGGCCCTCCTGGAAAACGAGGACGGCGAGGAGCACCAGGCCCTAGGGGTCTCCCGGGACCCAGGGGACACAAAGGTGTCCAAGGAAATCCCGGAGTAGCTGGTCCACCTGGTCTACCGGGTCCCCCCGGGAAACCGGCTTCTAAACCGCGCGTGATTGTTTCGCCAGCCACTATAACAACGTTTGTAAATCGTACAGCCATACTTTACTGCTCGGCGTCCGCCAACCCTAAGGCAAAATTGACATGGTTCAGGGATTCTGATTCAGGGGATAGAAAACGATGGACTACAGACAACAGAGGGAAACTGGAAATACGAGGAGTGACTTACAGAGATTCAGGAAACTATACCTGTTTGGCGGAAAACATCTTGGGAAGTTCCCGAGGATCTGCCACGCTAATAGTTACAGGTTTGTGTCCACTATTAGCCTAAATATCTTAGATTAGATATTGATTTTAGATCTGGAAAGGTAATTTTTATCTTACGAGAATTCCCTCATGTGGCCAGTATCAAAACTCTGAAAAGTTGATTTTTAAATCTAAAATATTCACTAAAACTAACCAAATCAATTACTAATACGTTTGAGAAGATCGAACGGCTCAACCTACAATAAGCTTACTGCTAACTCATACATTACGGCCATGCATTTATACGAAAAAAATTAAGACGCGTCCTTGGGAAGACTGGTTGTAAATACGTTTACGTCCTACATAATTAAGACTCGAATATCTTGTATAAATAGTTTACGTCTTATTTTTGATGCATGCGCACTTATAGTTCAAGTTTTAATTAGGACGCGAAACTATTTATATGAAGAAGTTCACGTATTATTTAAGACGTGGACAAACTAAGAACAGCCAAGAAAAAGAATTATGTTACAAGATTTATAAGACGCATCTTAAGTACGTCGTATCTAAAATAAGACGCGAACACTTGTTTTGTACTATTTATACGAGCAGTACTCGTCTTATTTAAGACAAGTTTTACACAGAAAATATGCCTCTATTATTGTTATTTAAAGATCTGCATTCAAAGTAACATCCTGAGAATACTATTTTAAAAAAAATCTTTAGCGTTCATGACCAGCTTACAATTGTGTCTCTCTTGGGGATTTGGTCTTATATCACTCTCCCATGTTATACCATCCAATTCCTGGTACAGCGTCTTCTGGTCATTCTGGAATATACGGTTCTGCCTGCACTGATTTGCTCTTTGTTCAAACCACCTTAATTTTGCAACCTTAGCTGTTACTCCCTGCTTCAGCTCTTCACTGACAACATTCAACCCTTTCTTTCTTTCATTGTACTTCTTTTCGATCTGGGTCAGTCTCTTACCACCTTTCTTATGTCCACCCTTTTTCCTTTCCAGCTTACTTATCCCTTTTCATCAATACATCAATTTTTCCCTTTATTCTTCTCTTCCAGAATGGTTTATTTCTTGTCTCCATGATTCTTTTCTTTATACACAAGCTCCGTGTGACAACAATAGCTGCGGCTCAAACTAGCTGGTTGGTTTCAGTTATGTCTGTGTTTACGTGAACGTTAGTACCTCATTCACTTCCTGGACCGCTTTTCGAAGCTTCTTTTTCTCTACATGCTTCAAAGATCTCAGTTGTTCTTTATCATCCTCTTCGAAAGCCAGTTTAGTTGTTTAGAGTATCTCTCTGCCTCTCTGAAAGACTTTCACTATTCAGGACCCGGAATTGGTAAACTTCATGGTCAGCGTCATTCCTCTCACTCTCTGCTTTGTGGTTAGCAGTTTCGTGATCTTGGTTCTGCTCGCATTCATCTTTAGAGGCTGATTCTCTTTCCCTGTTTTCAATACTGTCATCACCTGTCTCCCTACTCACTCCGCGTTTAATCTCCTCCAGCTCAACAGTGGAGAGCCAGTTGTTGTTTCTAATTGCCCGTACTTGGTCTGCTAGGTTTTGTTCAGACAGTCAAACATTCCTCTATTCTGCCAGCTGTTTAGCATTCTCCTCCTGTATCTTCTAGTTCCTGGGTTACTCTCATAGTAGCACTCCATTACGACTCGATACAATGCATTGTTCCATTTTTTGCGGCCAGTCGCTTGTTGACGACCAAGTGGTGCCTGCCCGTGCACACCATCATTGCCGGACGAGAGGCCATCTTCGGTCTCATTCACGTCGTTATCTTCATTTATATTACTCATTATCTTCAGTATTCACCATATTAAATGGGGTGTGTTTTTAGGATCCCGCAAACCAGTATTTTTATTGTGGCACCATCACCAGGTGGATTGCCAACCAAGGCGTACAGAGCTCTGCCCACCCTGTTCCCGTAACCCAGGCAGAGTGGCTAGGAGGTTACTAGCACCCCAGACTCTGTCTGATGGGCGGGTTTGTCCATTTCCCCGTGGCAGGCTAAGGAACTAACCTGTCCTATCCCAGTGCCCTAAAATTATTATTATTAATTTTATTATTATTATTATTATTATTATTATTATTATTATTATTATTAGTTTTAAAGGTTCTGTTTGTTATGAGGCAATAGAAAAACTAACAAACCCAGAGCTAAGTGTGATGGGTTTAAAGTGTGTATCTTAATAATAATATTGTGGCAGACCACAAAGTCTTTTCTATCTCGTTTTTTTGTTACTCTAAGAAAATTGACTCCCGGATTTATAATTTTAATCTCCTGGTATGAAAACCAGCATTATGGTTATGCACGCTGCTGTAAAATTCTTTCCCCTTTCCCCCTCCGCAGGCTAAAAATGCACTTGCTAGATCACTAATATGAGCATATCAATTTCCCTACAATGCGCGTGGGTCAAGAGTCGGGGTTTCAAATGTAACTTTTTAAACAAAGCGAAACGATTTTTGCCAATAACAATTCTCTTCTCAGGGGCCAATGTTGATTGGACAATTTACTGTGGTTTCTTTAACACAGGTAGGGGCGGGAAAGGTTTTTTTTTGTTTGTTTTTTCATTTTCGTGAAATGCTATTGTTTCTGCGGGCACGTGATACCGTCATGAAATAGCCAACTTGAGCGTGATTCTTGTTTTGGATTCTTGATTTTAGCTCAGTGATTCTTAGTTTTTGTTTCGGCCCCTCAGGCCGAAACGCTACTAAGATCAGTTTGCTATTCCATAATACTCTTTTTGCCCTGTCAATTATTGTCGATTTCGACCAATCAAATCCCGTCCTTGGCTCACGTGCTTATAACTAGCCAATGATATCGAGTAAGCCCTTCGAATGTCAACGACGAACAAACCAAACAAACCCATTCCAACCACTTTGAGCTGGGGCTGCCACTTATTATCATTATATCTAGTACATGTATTGTCCCAAATGATAAACATATTCATCTAATATCAAAAGTTCCTCCCGCTCACAGAAATAAGAACAAATTAAGAACAAATTGAGGCTGAAATCGCCAAAACAATTAAGAACAATGAGGCTCAGCAAAATTTACTGGTTCTTATAAAAAAAAAAGCGTGTATAACAGTAATGACAAATATATATGTGAAAAGCTGATCCCATGTTCGTGATACAATTGAACAATTGATTTCCATATTTAGAATACATTTTTAGTGACGTCAAATGTACAAGTTCAAAGTTGGCCGAAACATCATTGCTCAAAGAGCAATATACCCTTGTATTGACAATAAAGTATCTATCTATCTATAACAAGAAAACTAACAATGTCTTTGATGCAGGTGATGACGGTGATGATGATCTGATGGTATCAGTATTTGACACATCCACTGTCGGTCCAGATTTAGATAGTTGCAGAAAACTTTACCTATCTGACATGGAACAACCTATTGTTTTTGATCGTAACTGGTCCAAACCCTGGCCTGAAAATTTCAAGTTGTATAAAAGGGGACTCGTCATTAAGCACGTTCCGAATGTGGAGTTTAAAGGGGAAGCGGGTTCTGACGCATCTGGTCCAACAAGAGAAATGTTATTGATTATGGTTTATTGTAGACGGGACTCGAACCACCGACACCACTAAACATATCAAATGGTCCCAAACAGCCGGCTTGATATTTTCTGCATATTGCATTTGCCCTGGTGGCCAAGATGGCGCCTGTAAGCACATTGCGGCAGCCATGTACTCATTACATGATTGTTTGTATCCAAAGGGCAAGGCCGCCACTGAGCAACTTTGCTACTGGAAAAAAAGACAAACAGTATATACTTGTCCACTGCCAGTCAGTGATGTCAAAGTAGCAAAAGCATCCACTCTTTTGAAGAAGCATAACTTCAAAAGCAGAGAAAAAATGAAAGGAGAAATTAAACAGAAAAGTTTCACCCAAAAGAAAACAAGACCGCCATTTAAAGATAAAATTGATTTTGACCCTACAGTAGAATCTGACCGAGGTGATATTTCTGCAAAAAAACTTAAAGAAGTCAAGACCACCCTCAATGAGTTAAACTGTGTGGCTGGTCTCTTTCAAGACAGTGAGGATGAATCAGAAATCTCCAATGAAATGACACATGACAAAATAATTGCTCAAAATACATCACCTGTCATCTATAACAAGGTGAAGAGTTTTATGGCAAGTTCTAAATCAGAAGATAATAGCTATGAAATTTTTTTTTACATCAGCTTGCATTTACATGTGATGAAAGAGAGAAAATTGAGAAGTGCACTAGAGGACAGGGAACAATATGGAAAGAAAAGAACAAAGGTTTCATAACTTCAACAAAGCTTAAACATATATACACGAGGCAGAAATGTATTGAAAAAGATCCTTCCCAGCGTGTCAAAGCCCTGGCAGAAAGATGTCTTCAAACTGACAGGCTAGAAAAGAATAGTAAACTCCCAGAACAAATACAATATGGAAGAAATCATGAAGAAGTTGCTCGTACTCATTACAAAACAATTATGTCACAAACACGTACATGTTAACTTCAAGTTAGTTTATCCAGATATCTGAGCATGATCAGTTAGTTTCTGGCAGCAAGCCCAGACAATTTCAGACAATGCAAGTGCTGTGGGAAAGCAGTGGTAGAATACAAGTGCTTCCTAGAGAAGCATTTTTAGACAAGTCGGTTGGAAGGGAACAAAATAGCGATAGCACATATTACTTGAATCCAAAGCACAAATACTGTTTTCAAATTCAGGGTGCTATGGCATCAATGTAGTATGATTTGTG
>JAOBAY020054010.1:0-13157 GCA_025331085.2 Zoanthus sociatus
AGATCAGTGGAAGTAATAGACATTTCTTTCTTATGATAATTATTTACACTTCTCTAACTGTGTCAGGTCACCCTAAGTCTCATTTTCATGTAGAAGCTTGGTTACCTTTCAGGAACTGTAAAATGGTCTATTGTGAGACTCTCACTATTCTTACTAAGTATGTTCTTATTAAAAAAAGTGTGTTGCGGTTCCTGCTAGTAATGAGGTTGTCGCTTACCCTACAACTCGCAAAATAATGATAAACAACATATTAGAATAGATATTATTTGCTTACATTTTGTAGTATCTGATTTTGCAATATCAAATAGATTTTCTTCATGTTGTTGATTTATTATGTGTGTCGACCGACTGTTACAGTTTAGCCCGAAACGGCTAACAAATCTTTTGTCAAGCTAAGTAAACCTAAAAATAATTTGTTTTTATAATTTGTTAGTTGTTTACATTCTCACGTACAGGCAAGATGACATGGAAAGACCGAGTTTCCCAAAGCTTCCAAATTGAGTTACCAGTGCCTTTAACTTCAGGAACGGTTTGTTCAATCTCGTTCCCAGAGTCCTCTTTCTTCTCGACCGGGTGGAAGGGGAAAGGGCCCTGGGAGCGACGTTGCGGTTTGTCCTGAATGCATGCAAACTTACCGTATTTACTCGAAAAGCGCCGCAACGCTTATCTAATTTTTCGAGCAACAAGTACGGCGCTTATTCGAGGGCGGCGCTTATTCAAGGGCGGCGTTTATTTAGAAATTGTACCAGACAAATTTATTATTCAACGGTACTCTTTCTATCTGTTAATTTTCCTGTGGACTGATACTAAACTAATAGTAAATCTAGAATTACGTGAGAAATTCACGCGGTGAAAAAACCCCGAGAGTTTCATGATAACGTACGAGAGCGAAAATATCAGCGGCGAGAGCTCGAGCGAACTCCTTTGTTGGAAGGTGCGGCGGGGCTACGGCGCTTATTCGAGGGCGACACTTATTAACTTTTTTGTCCCAGATGCGGTGCTTATTTGAGGTCGGCGCTTAATCGAGGGCGGTGCTTGTTCGAGTAAATACGGTAATTGTTGTAACGTTTTCATAAAACAAATTTTTAGAATACATTTCGGCGAAACTTTTTGGTACTAACTTATTTAATTAAAAAAAACACTTAGAAAAATATCTAGCCTTAAAAGTGAAGAAAATAAATCTCATGTTTTCAAAAAAACTTAGAAACAGATATTCAGGATGGCTACGTATTCTGAAAACCGTAATAACATAAACACTAGGATACCAAGCGATTGAAGCGATACCAAGCAACCTTATCAATGACTATGTGTACATACCCTGTGTATCGGTACTCCCTAATGCACTTTTTAGACACTGTTGTAAACAGATTTGGAGCTTGGGTGTTCTAGTTATTTGAAACTGCTCGCTAGTTTTCATAGTTTTTGTTCTTAGGCGAAATTAAAATTATACGAAAAGAATCCTCAAAAACACACGCTTTTTTTTAGATATGATTTATATAGCTATTTCTACAAACTACAAGGAATAAAAAATTACCTTCTGCATGAAAGTACTTCTTAACGTCAACACTGTCTGTACATGTCTGAAAATTATACTTAGATTATGTCAGTTGAAAAATAGTATAAAAAGATCTCAGTGTAAACTTAACACAGACACAGATGCAAGACATACACAAAGATAACGTTACTCTTAGGTGCTTAATATAAGAGGGGGGGGGGGTGCGCTTATGAATTTTTTGATTTTTTACCGATCCCCCTCCTGAACCTTTTCAAGACCTCCGCTTATTATATTTCAGAATCGAATAGGAGAACCTTTACTATTTTTCAACATACTTTCCTTTTTTCATCTCTCTTGTCTCGAAAAGGCGTCGAATTGTTTGCTGTACAAATTAAAGGCGTCTATAATACAAAGGAATAATTCGAAAACATTCCAAACATATTTGAGAACTTGTTTGACTAGTTGATTTTTTCTGTTACTTTTCTTTTGTTTCATGGATCATATTTTAAAAGCATATTTTACAACTTAATCGCCATCACTCTTTTGTTCCTTATTATGAGTTCCTAAAAATTCCAACCCCCCCAGTTTTACGCCCCCCCTCCTCCCGGATATTAAACTGTGGGAGCCCTTTTGAGAAAGCTGTTTACCTTTCCCAATCGTAATCGAACCGCTTTAACTGAATGGCCAGCACTCGTGGTAATGTTTTTATACACATTCGCTTAACAGTGTCAACCTGCCAAGTTAAACATTTCAATAGGTTAAAAGGACTTTATAATACTAAGAAAAAAAAAATAACAAGATTTTGCAATAGTTTGGATTGAATATCAACTTAAGGGTTGTTCTGTGACCAACAGACCACAACATCGGGTCATAACCCTGAGAGAACATGAAGAGATTTGGTGACTTATAGTCACTGCTCACCATCAATGTAACGACAAAATCAGCCAAAACTCAATGGACAAAGAGGCCTGGCATTGTACCCTGGGATTGAATTTTGGGATCAAACTCTAGGATCGAAGCCTGGGATTGAACTCCGAGATTGAAGCCTGGGATTGAACTCCGAGATTGAAGCCTGGGATTGAACTCCGAGATTGAAACCTGGGATTGAACTCCAAGATTGAAGCCTGGGATTGAACTCCAAGATTGAAGCCTGGGACTGAACTCTGAGATTGAAGCCTGGGAGTGAAGCCTGGGTCTTTCGTTCGACAATAGACAATTTTACAGATCTTGACTTATAAGTGTGAAACAGACTCAGTGTTGACTCTGCTAAAATGCACCCCTCCCCCCTTCCGTCCACTGGTTAAATACCAATCACTCCAGTTCTTGTGATAATTATTTTCCCATCTTAATTGTGTCTGATCTACCTTAGCCTAAGTTGCATGTAAAAGGTTGGTCAATGACTGAGCCGAGATCTCTCCTAACAGAGAAACACCGTTATTAAGACCATTAACAGGTCAAAGAAATGTGGTTGTGTTAACTGGTACTGGTAGGATGATATTTTAAAACATAGAATACGATCTTTTAGTCAAAAAATAATAAAAACAGACTAGATACAAGGAAGGAGGAGGATACAAGAAGAAATGTAAACTGACAGCATAAAACATCCTGATCTTACCCTTCACCTGTACTGTATTGTGCCATGATTTACTAAGTAATTAAGACGATAATATGACATATAACAGAAACCTTCAATATTTCTAAAGTTTATTTTCAACTACAACAACTTTGTCAATATACCTGGCTTAGCTTTTACGATCCTATTAACGAGGCTGAAAATGGCCGGAATAACGAGTATACGTTAGGTGGGTTTATACCGTATCGTCAGTAACAAACAGCTTAAAAAAATGTTACTCACTTTTTTATCACACTTTTCACAGTAATAAGCATTTGCCCCCTCCAACAAGTCACCTTTCACAAATTGTTCTAGAGAATCTAGAAGATGCTGATGATTGCGGATATCCACGTTCAACGTGATAAAAGGAGCCTCTCGCGAGTACCTGAAAAAAATATTTTTGTTCCAGATAAAACTTAAAGTTGACACCAAATAACACTCAGGGCCCAGTTGTTTAAACGACGATTAGCACTAGCCGAGGGAAAAACATTCAACTCTTGTTTTTAATTCCACCCTAACAGACACGGATTTGAGCTGTAATTTTTGTTTTAACAAGGCTCCTTCTAAGAAAACCCGGACAAGGTTTTATAAGGATTGTTAACTTTTTCTTGGAGATAAAATAACTGTTTTAATGTTCGCTTTAACCCAGGGATAAAATCAACTAGTCTTTGACAGGGCTCGACACTAACGGTAGTCAACTAGCCACAGACTAATATAAATTCAGTTTTGACAACAAGAATTTCTACTTCGTATAGCCACTTTGGCCAGTAAATAAAATACAAGTTTCTGTGGCATCAAAATTGACACTAGCCATTAGACTAGTAAGTTGAAAAGTTAGTGTAGAGCCCTGCTTTGATCAATCCAGCTCTGTACGAAAAACCATCTGACTTTTATCGCTTGAACAACACTCTACAAGATAGTTTAAACATAATGCTTTTATATGAAAGTAGCTTCCAAAGTAAAGCAAAGATATGCATTGACCATTTTAAGCAATAACAGTTAAGGACACAAGGAAGACTTTACGAATAAATTTTTTTTTCAATTTTCAACTTTTCTACTTTTGAAATATTTGGGACTGTTAGCAAAATAACTTTGGACATTTAAAAACTCTGTAGCAAAATCTAAATTAGTTTTCGAATTATAGACCTTTCAAAAACAACAAGTTGGAAAAAAGTTAAAACCTTACCTATGAGGACAATCTTTACATATTTTCTGATCTGCAAAGCTGCCTCCCAGCACCTTACTGAGAACTGGTTGCGAGCTGAGAGACTTCATTCCCTCATCAATGTTGTCAACAAGGCTGTTGAAGAATTCAAGTGCATCATGCTGTTCACGAAGGTTTACGGGTTCGCCTAACAACCTAAAAATAAATTCAAACTCACATAAGTTTTGCAGAATGTTAAAGTGTATATATCAGTTGTGGGTTTTTTGTATGTATAAAATGTCTTAATGTTTGTAATGGTAATAGTAAAAGAAAAATTCGATTACGATTTTTCTTCATGGTGTAATTTGCATTTAAAGTTTGGAAAAGTCACTTCCGGATTTACCTTGACCGAGCAATGGGCGGCTGGTAACTAATGACGTCAAAAGCAGAATTTAGTAGTGAGAATGCGTTCCTTTTCTCTATATCTTTCCAATTTACGTAGCTACATTACACCTCACTTCCATATCTTATAAGACAAAAGGTATGCAAAGCGTACATGTGTCTACTGCCTTTTTTGTGCAAGTTGCTTTTATGTAGGGGAAACTACAACAAGAAGTCCATGTTTTGCGTTCATTCTTTTAAAAAAAGAAATGGAAAAGATACATAAAAACAGAGTCGTTTTCTCACTACTAAATTCTGCTTTTGGACGTCAAGTTCCCGAAAACAATAGGGTAGTTACCAGCCTCCCATCGCTCGGTCAAGGTGAATCCAGAAGTGACTTTTCCAAACTTTAAACGCAAATTACATCATCAAGAAAAATCGTAATCGAATTTTTTTTGCCATCATCATTTCAAAGATAAGGACATTTTAACCGTGCAAAATACCCACAACTGATATACACACTTTAAAAAAATCTGCTTAGGGAAGAAAGTTATCTAAGGCTGAAATAAAATGTTCACTCAGTGGTTCCATTAATAGGCAGCTACCGACGATTTACCACAACCTACTGAGAGCCTCCAGCTGCCGGCTACTTGGTATATTTGAGATGAAGATTTTATTACAAAGAATGGACAGAAGTGTTTACAATTTAGTACGACATTTGGTATTGTAAGTCTTTTTGTTAGCGATCCAAATTTGAAAGTTTTTCAATCAAACTTGCATGCTGACTGCAAATTTTTCTTCACTTCACTTGACTCACGTACAACAAAAATGTTTGTTGCTAAAAGTTATAAGAGTGCTGGATGATTGCCAAATAGCACGAAAAATAAAAAAAATGCTTATTTGGGGTTCCAAAATCTAAACATTTCCTTGGGGTAGAATAACCACAGATCCCCGTAATGTCTCAGGGGCCTTTAGTCTCCTCTCACAAACTATATAGCCGCCTAGTCTTTGTCTGTGGTCACCTTCTCCATAACTGATTGAAAGCACAGTTCAGCTGTAATACCTTAAAAACAGTTCGTTTCTTCAAAATAAAAACTGAGACATCCTCACTTTTGACCTTAACTCTTGCTTTGCTTTAAAGGACGAATGAAACAAGATTAGCCAGCAAATTACAACAGACTTGGGACTTTACTCACTTAAAAGTTTTCCAAAATCCTCGAGGTACGTGGAACTGTAGCTGGCTCTCTGCCAGGTGGCCAAAAATAAACTGTAATTGTCGCAGCACATTGACCTGATACTCCTTACGTTCTTGCTCTTTACTTTTCGCCTTATCCTGAGAAGGGCTATCCTTTTCCCTGTCTTTATCTTTTTCATCTTCTTTTGACTCATCTCTAGGGCTGTTTTGTTCTGATACTCGAGAGCGTTGTCCTGTCTCAAACTTATCTTCTGGTTCCATCATTTCATCATCCTCGTGCAAGGCTGCACCCTCTACAGCCAGAATGCCTTTCCTCAGTTCAGGGATCATGAACAACTTGTGAAAAAAAAAAGAATCATTTAAAATTCATTCTCACATTACACTTGAGCTCAAGGAGGGCATAAAGTTTGAATCTTTTTGTGACCTTTTTATCACTAAGGCTTACTCAGCTTATAATCCTTGCAGGGTGGATAAATGAGTACCAGACTCTAATATGGTTACTATTAGGTACCTAATAAACAGAAGGTTAGAATTTTTACGAAAATTTAATAAACGAAGTGAATTCTGGGAAGAGAAATGGCAAATGTTTCAAAGTTGAGCACAAAGCATAGTCTAAACTGGGAATATCCGCTAGGCCAAGCTATCCAGGTGCAATGTGACAGTGGCCCAAAAAACATTTCAGTTTAGCAATCATATTAGATTGAACAATTTCTCCAGTGAATGTTTCAACGACATACAAAACACTACAAATTCCTGTTACTTTTACACTTTTGTGGCAGAGTGCTTACAGGGTTCACACTGAGAATGAGGAATGAAATTCAACGACTTTCCATGACTTTTTTATGACCAAATCCATTTTCCATGACCCAGAAATATCGAGAAATCAAAGAACCAACTCCAACACAACAGCCCACTCGCACTTTAATTCCACTTTAAATGTGAATAACACCTTTTTAACAATGAAAGACAGTGTAACATGATTAAACGCAGAGCAAAAAACTCAAAATTGCTAATGTAGTGCAAATTTATCGGCGTTTTCTTGGCACATTTGCCCTCAATTATATAAAAACTTTATTCACCAAAAACCATAGCTCAAGAAAAATAAAATTCCATGCCTTTCCATGACCTTGGCCTTTTTCCCAAAATTCCATGACAATTCCAGGCCTGGAAAATGCATTTTCAAATTCCATGACTTTTCATGACTTTTTATGACAGTGTGAACCCTGGCTTAGATACTTACTCAGAAATAACAAATGGAGGGAGAGTTTCTAATAAGTACTGGGGGAGTCAGAAAAAAACCCTGAAAAATTAATAAGCGTCTTCCCCCCGTTTATTAGACATCAAAGAGTAACACTACAGAAACTATACATAACCACTGGCTAAAATGAGCTAAAAGGCTCAGAAAAGGTTTGGCTATTGGCTAATAAAACAATTTAACCTTCCTATTGCCCTGATGGCCATAGATGGTATATTCGGCCTTAGGATAATCACTCATCCCTTTAACCTCAAGGTCTGTTGTATAAATACATGCAACTAAGGTGTCTTCATGTGAGATTTACCTGCTGGATCACAGAATTCATATAACACGTTGCTCCAGCATTTTTTAGTCCTACAAATCCTGCATGAGGGCGAGGGCCAATGGGAGGCAAATGTTCCCACTCAGTTAAGGGTGCGTCATGACCTACAAAGAAGTATCATACTGTATTAGAGGATAAGCAACAAAAATTACTTAAACAGACTTACTTAGGGATTCCATTAATTAACAAGTTAAAATTCTGTGTTAAATATAAAAAGTTGATTGAGTTTCATTCTCAATGTGAAGGAATATGGCCAGTTATTGTTAAATGGGTGAATGCAGAATGCTGAATGCAAAACGCGACTACATTATACTAGGTCAGCAGAAAAACGTATATTGCCGACGTTTCTGTAATAGCGGCCATAAAAACTTCCCATTTGTGTAAGTTGAGTAATCATAGTGTTAGGGTAAGGTTTATGGTTAGCTATAGGGTTAGGGTAAGGCTTATGGTTAGCTATAGGGTTAGGGTAAGGATTATGGTTAGCAATAGGGTTAGGGTAAGGATTATGGTTAGGGTTTATTCTTGCATGGATGTACCTAGTAAATTATAGACGCATTCTGCACTGTAGTTTCAAATATTTTTTAGTAAGCACACTTTGTGATGTTTTGACTTCTGCCTCAAAACCAATCAGAGCGTGCAAAAATGGATATAAGTTTCTTAGTGTAATGAAATTAATATCCTAAACTGATCTCCACCTACCGGAATAGTACATTTCAGATAGGATTGAAGCAAGTAGTTGCAAGTTCTGTACACAGTTTGTACAGAGTGCTACCAAGAGGTCAAAGCCAGCAATCAGAGTAGCCGATGTAGAACAAATCGGTATAGCACGCTTGTTCCATACTTCATCTGAAAACAGGACAATACACAGAGATTTTAGTTAGTTTGATAATAAAAAACAAAGTTTTCAGTTTGTTTTAGTGTAATAAAATGTTTATTACCGTTTCCATTTCTGGCTTCGAGGATGAGCTTTGAAGCTGGAAAGATAAATTCCTCCACCAGTTCCTGCAGAAGGGGATTAGACAACAAGTTTAAGTTAAGACCAGGTACTAAAGTTAATATTAGCAGGGCTTGAAATTGCGACTAAAGCCTTGAACTTGGTGACTAAAAGTTCCAACAAAGTGGCGAATATGTTCTTTTGATACATAAAAGTTTAAATAAAAGTATCGTTTCTGCATTTCTGTAAAAGTAAATGCAAATTAATTCTCACATAAAACAATCCAAGGTCAGGCAATTAGACAATTTTAGACTGTTAAAATTTAACACCTGTCATTGAAACCAGCTGTTAAATGAATACCCCCTCACCCCCTGCCTCAAAATTTAATATTGAACATGGTTGAGTTACAAGTACCTAAATGGAGAGTTAAAACTTAAGTTAAATAAACATGAACATTATCCCTCAGTCCTCAATTTCTATGAGTTCTGCTCACTGGAAGCTGGCAACCAGAGCAGTTTTCATTGACGAAATCGTCTTCCATAGATCTTTGATATTAAATATAAACAGCAGCGTCACAATCACTTTTAGGTTCTACCATTTTATCAAAACATTTTACTTCTAGCCACGTGTTTTTTTATAATCACTGATTCATCGACAAACATAGCTACGCAAACATTTTAATAGGAATACATAAAACATTGTGATTTGCTACTGTTTTCTCATGTTTATCACTACGGAAAACAGCTAAATTGCTTTTTTTCCGAAGTGTTGTTGTGTGTTACTTACTATACTACATAATGTAAATGTCTAATATTATATTCACATGTACATATATGTACAGACAATAAAATGTTAAAAAAGTTCAATATTTTCAGCCGTTGAACTTGAACGCCACGTAATAAAGTCGGTCGTTAAAACATAAATTGCTTGACCCTGCAATCTCATTTATTATTGTTCAACTAATAACTTTCTCTGCGATTGTCCCTTCTACTGCCCATGGATTCCTGGCATTCGTTTTTCCATGTGAACAAAACTGATGATTGTGTTGTCAATTTTCTGTGAAAACTGTAACAAACAAACAAAACAAGCAAAAAATTCTGGAATCCAGGCATTGGTCGGAATTTTTCCTGTGAAAAGACGTTCTAACTGAAATCAGCGTAATCGGACCAGCAACTTACATTCAGAAAAGGAGGTGGGGTACTAAATTGCTATCGCTGGTTTACCATCAGCATTGGTTGCTTGAAAAAGTTCCAAAATTGTTTTTTAAAAAAGTATCGTTGTTGTTTTGTTTCTTCTTCAGAGATTTCAACAAAAACCATTAGAATAATCGCTCTCAATTTCCACTGCCAATCGATAAAATATCAGGTGATAGAAATTGCAAACTCGTATTCCACTTGTTAAACAGATAGCAAGTTAAGTTGTGTTACAAGGGTATACATTTAAAAGAATTAATACAGCTAACAAATGTATATTCCCTCAGAACAACAAACCATATTTGAAGGGAATCAAAAATTGTAGGTGCGGATAAATTCTGTATGTTGCTGCATACCTAGTTGAACCCTTTTACGACCTAATTGGGCAATCGTACCGGCGCTTAAACCACTCTTTGTAGACCGACTCCCCCTGGATGGCACACTAATTTATCACAGACCTGTTTGCAGAAATCCTAATCCTTATTTTACCTATCTCATAACGATGGAAAGTTGAGTCATGTAAGACAGAAAAGAAGGTCACAAACACAAAACTCAGCAGAAATAGGACCTAAAGGCTGCAAATTGAGATACCTTCAACTGTAGTATTAATGCCCCAACCACGGCATGTGTTGCTTAAGGTACCTGAAAACTGCATCTCAATGCATCGAACTAAACATTCATTTTTCATTATGGATGTACTATTTAACAATTAAACCTCGAGGACAAATGGACTACTAGTCAATAGCTCATGAGGCCATTGTCCAAATGGGCTATTCTGGGCTGCCAACTTATACGATTTTATCGTATTTTCATACGATGAAACGCCATTCAAGACTGTATACAACAAATAGTGTAATTTTATACGATAAAATTGGATTTATACGAAAAACTCGCATTTCCGCAGCAATTCCTTTGTTTCGTATTTCCCGCACAACCGATCGGCAGTTGGCATTTTGTTCCCGGCAACTCAATCGATAATACAAATGCGCAGAAGCATCTTTCTGCCACTACTTCCGCCATCACGAGCGTGATTGTGTTTTTTTAGTTACAAGGTTGAAAATCGTGAATAACTGTTTAAGGGTAAAATAGCGAAAGAAATGCATAAATACAGATAATAAAAACAAAAATTAGAAAACGCCGATTGCAGTTTATCTGATGAAAAGTCCTTCTATCTGATTTTCCGAACCTATTTATCTGACTTGAAAGAAAAGTGGTTGGCAGCCCTGGCTATTCAAAATCGTAGTCCATGAGGCCGAGAGGTCTAATTGTTTTAGTATAAACCTGTACTAATGGGTCAAAAAAGGATGTACAAATTATATCGATGAAATCTTCTAATATTACAGCAAAACGAGGTTCATTACTATTTTGATCCGGCATCTTTTCTATACCAGTATGCTATCACAGATAGACCTCTAGAAGAGTAGCCAATCAAAATACAGGATGCGTGTTAGACCGTTAGTAGGTTTATACTAATTGATATTAACTTTTCCAGAAGATTTCCAGACACAAGGGTTCAAACACTCCATAAATAACTCGGCTTGTTCTGTAAAATATTTATAAAAAAACTAAGGATGCTAACGTACTTTGATTAAACATGGTCCTTCTTTCTGTGATCCAACAGCAAATTTCTTTTGAGAGCTCTGGAACAGAAGCAGCTCTCTAGTAATTCCCAAGTGGCCTTCAAGTAAAGCGTCCTCCAAACCAGGGTAAGTTTCAGCACTAGTAATTATGGAGTCCTGTTATAAAACATGAACAAGTGAAAAATACATCATCCAGTCACTATGAGCTTAAACAATTTCTTAAGCTAAATCATTGACGGGACTAGAGGCCCACGGAGCCGGCGCTTATCTCCGGTTTCTGTAGTGTTAGGCAGATGAGAGTCTTTGACTCCCCCTGGACGGGACACTAATCCATCGCAGGTTAGCTCCTAGCAGACGCTGGTACTCATTTACCTACCCCGGAAGGATGGAAAGCTGAGTTGGCTTAGGTGGAAAAGAAGGTTACACAAATCTTCGAATCTCGGCAAACTCCCGGGATCGAACTGGGTACCTTGTGGCTGGAAAGCAGAGATCTTACGAACCGCGCCAACCACGTCTGCCCATTTGCTACATAAAGTTGTATGCTAATGAAGCACAATTGCAAACAATGACGTCAATTAAGATTCGCCGATAATTTGTTATTTAGTTGCACCAATGCTGAACTAATGCTGATTCACAAGTGCTTTAAAATATCCTTGCAATCTGATTGGCTCATGGAACCGGCGCTTTTCCCCAGTCTCCCTAGAATTATGGTGGGTTTCATAAGGTTCCAGTTCAGGACACATGGTGGTCAGTTATACAGAACAATCTCATAAGAATCTAGTTGGAATCTCATCATTTGTCCTCCATCTGCCATTGTGTTATATCTTCGTGGGACTGAGGAGTGAAAGCCAAGAATTTGTAGGTGAGAGTCTTGGACGCTCCCTGGACTGGACTGGACACTAATCCATTGCAACCTATCTGTAAGCAGAAGATGGTATTCCATTCATACAGCCAAGTTAATTGAAATAAGTCCTGTAAAATATCTCAAACAAACACAGCGGTTTGGCCAGTGTTAATGACGCAAGTCGGTATATCGAGTTTTATCTGGCGTCACAGCTTGCAATCTGCCTCAATTACTGGGTTTCACCTGACGTCATGGCGGCCACGTTGGAGTACACTTAACAAAAGAATTTTGATGATTTATTTTGTTTTGGACTCCAACATGGCCGCTTTGTCTTTTGTCTTTTGCTTCTATATATTGGGAATGATTGCAACCCAAGAATAGCGAATAATTTCAGGTAACAAATGAACAAAGATGAATAACATTTAAATTTCAAACTTGAAAGGCTTGTAAATCAAAATAATAAAACGGTTGGATTTGTATATATCCACTCGCACCACATCGCATGAAGGGAATATTAAAGAGCATATTACACGAAATTTTTTGATTTTCTAAAAGAACATTATGACAAACATATTTCTGCCAAGTTTCAAAGTAATATGACAAAAATCCGCGGAGATACAGCGTTCAGAAGTTCCATATTTTTATAGCAAGTCGCGTTACTCGGCCAAAAAGTCAGGTGAACAAAAACACTTGACTACTTCTATTGTTTTTGATTTGATTAGGTCATTTAGTTGGGAAACAAGGAAGATGGCAGAACGAGGGAGTACTTCCCAACAAAATGACGTATTAGTGACGTATCATTACCTGTGTTTCGTCCCAGTCCACCAAACTAGGGTGCCAAAAAAATTAGGAAACTCTTCGGTTTTTTATCGAATTTCTTTCTTTCCAGAAGTATGTTTTTTACAACAATATTTTGGAAAATCGAAAAACTGATTTCATGTCATATGCTCTCTTTAAAACAGTATTGAACATATCAGGCAATGCTACCCTTTGTGAGTGAAGAATCCACAATCCACCAGCATCGGAATGAATGGATGTGGGGCAAAAAGTGTAACAATAGAAAGTCGTTTCGTCCAATCAGATCACTGCTCATTTAATTGATTAAAAATTGTTAAAGGGGCACGTTCAACCATGAGGCTTTGCGGGCGAGTACTTCATTGGCGCCATTTTCTGTAATACAGAAATTGGGCTATTTCGCTCTG
>JAOBAY020054031.1:0-13154 GCA_025331085.2 Zoanthus sociatus
TACTCACTCTTTCTTTTCAACTTGTGCAGCTGTGGACGCCATGTTTTTTCGATTTGAAAGATGCCTGAAGAAAAATGCGATAGAATTGAACGAAACAGTAAGTTAGACCTAGAAGGACAACCTGCTTTGAAAAGAATAGTTAAACTAAAAGACTAACTAGTTCTAGAGCGATATTGAAAAAGAGAAGAAAAACTAGCTTAAAGAGGATACTCACGTTTTCTGTGTGACGGCAAACCAAGCAAACTCACATCGGCGCGGGGCCCCGACGGCTGTCTGACCAGGCGGGAAATGTTGACTGGAAGTAAAATGCACTTCCTCCTGCCGTTGTCGTCGCAAAAAAGCCTTGTGCTTAAGTTCTCTATTTTGCCATGGAGACAGCCCTCAAAGAGCCTGTGAGGCAGGTCAACAAAAGGGTTGATCATTATTTCTTTCCCACATGTGGTATCCACTCTCTCATGGTAAATGATAAAGACCATGCTATCAGCTGCAACGTAAAATCACTTCAAACAAAGAGGGATGCTATTATGGAGGGGGCTGTGGCAAGGCGAAGTCTTTACTCTTGAAAGTCAAACTCCTCAAAGGTCTCAGCAAAGCAGAGATTGAGGAAGAGTTAGGTTCAAGAGGCAATTTTAAAGATGGGAATAGAAATGACCTCCAAGAAATGCTAGATGAGTCACTGTGTGGCAAGCAAAGGATTCCCGCATTATTGTTTACAAGACCACAATCCTCCCTTGACGCTCTGTGGCTTGGCAAATATGAAATCGTACCCTGTGAATCTCTCCATGACATCGGCCACCACATAGAAAATGAACTGACAGAATTGCCTCACCATTTATCAAAGCCTGAGTCAAATGTAATCACAACGAGTGTGTAGAGTTAACCCTTAGAAACAAAGAAAGTAAGAGAACCATTGACTATAGGGTTGCTCTAGTAAAGATAGCTGCAATGGCTCACAAATCTAATATTATGTCAACCAAACCTCTAGCTTTGATTGGCTCCTTCGTGCAAATGCAAGAGATATTATACTCTTCCGAAGACAAGCATTCTCCTGCACTTATTCTCCGCTACCTGGTACCACTGTATTCTTCTAAAGAGTATAATCAAGAAACCAATAAAGCTGACACTACGAAAGCTGTTTGGAGTTTACTGTCATAACTTGTCTTCACGTGCTGCTCTTACGCTGCGTCTTATCTCTGGTCTAGCAAGCAATGCCGAGGAACAAGAGAGGACGTTTAATGGCATCAAGCGCATCACCAAGCAGCCCATTAACTACCACCCTGGACAAATCATCCCTAACTTGCTGATCTGCTTACAAGCTGAAAAGGAGCTTGAGTTGCATGATGATGATGTTGCCAGACAACAACATCAAATAAGCAGGCTTACCAAATCCCTACCACCAGCTACTAACACACCTTTTTCAAAGGCCGTCATCATTAAACATAACAGAATGGCAAGCTCATCTTTAGCAAATTAGTGAGGAGAGGGTGTACGGTGGAGCCAAAATGACGATTACGTCGAGTTCTATGATGTAACCAATCACCCATCCCCTGCAAAAGCTCGTCCACAACTTCACAACTATCGACCAAGCTCACTTGAATGTGAGGCTTCTTTGCTTGAAGATTGCTGGAAGGTATGCATTGCAAGAAATATCATTGTACCAACCAATATTGTTCGTATTGATAAAGGAGATGGCACATGGACTTGTTACCAACTTCCTTAACTTAGACCAAAATGAGGAGCATGAAATTTAGCCAACTACAAATATAAATATTCTTGAAGATACCAGCAACAGCTCCACAGATACTCACAACAATAGCCAGAGCCAAGACTGTATGCCTGAAGAGCAAGAGATCAATGAACATGTCACAGAACAACAAGAAGATCACGAACAAGAAGTTGCAATAGATATACATGCCAAACATGATAAAACTCTCACCTTTGAAGACAGCATTTTACCATCAAATGAAAGCAACAAAGTTTTAGGGAGTGACTCTGCTTCAAAGCTGATTAATCACATGCCCTCTTCCTATTAAAAAACTCAATATACAAGCTCTCAACTTAATGAGCATCATCAAGAATGTATAGATACTTCACAATGTAATATGCTAGTGTTAAGAACTAGCCTCGGAAAGGCACTCAAAGTTGTAATTGGTCACACAGAGGAAGTACAAAATTTAGACAACCAACCTTTTAAGATAAATCAAATGATCAAACATAACAAAAGTGACAAACATTTGAGCATAAATATGAAGAAGCTCTTCCAAACATTCAAGTCAAAGATCTCTGAAAAATCGGCAGCAGAAAGAAAGCTTAAATCATGGGAGAAGGAATTTGTAATAAATCATGACCTTAAAGCTCCATCAGCTGAAGACATGAAGAAAGACAACTACAGTAATGTCTTATTGAAACAAATAAAACATGCCGATGCCACGTTAAGAAATTGAAAAATCAAATTTTGAGAATAAAGTAATTTTTTCTTTTAAAATGCTTTAATGTTCAGTATAGACAATTGAAAAATAATTCAGTGGCTCGAAATCACCAGCGTCATTGCAGCAATTTGCCATGATGCTCTTTGCTTTTGCCATGATGCCCCCATTAAATTTCGAATTTCACAGCAAAATTCTGCCTGTCCATTTTATCTGACTGCCGCAGTGCCCTTACCATGGAAAACATGTTGATACACCTTCAACAAATATTCCAAATTCTGAGGGATTGTGCCCTATCAAAATATGATTTTTTAAGGCAAAATTTGTTGTGGCCCCTGAGAAGGCCAGTTCAAGGCCTGATTTGTTTCGATTGCCAGCCAGAATGATTTGGGGTCATATAAGTTATTTTGACTAAAAACCAAAAATAGGTAAATAAATAAATAATAAATTAATTCTTTGGCAAAAAGTATTGAGCTAGGCATTTTAAATCAAAAACATTGAGCTCAGTTATAAAACTAATATTATATTATCATCAAATGTACAAATATCCTTTAGAAATACAAAGGATATCGAGAAACCTACTGTAAATATATTTGAGAAAGTAATTTAAATATTTTTGAGAAATTGTAAATATTATAGTTTGTATTAAGCTTAAATTAGCAGTACTGTCTAAACTCCAAATGTTTTTGAAAAAATACAACTCTCATCTTAAAGTTTGTAAGTCCTTGATAAAAGTCCTCAACCGAAATTTAGCAAAGATAAACGACAAATGTAAAACTAAACTTCCATGTTTGTTATCTACGTCATATACACCTCCATGGTTGCTTAATGTTAGGGCTCTTTTGAAAATAATTCCCGTGTAAAAGCACGAAATCCCATTCATTCAAGGTCTAACTGGCACATGGTAATCCAATACACAAGTGAATTTACAATTCAACAACAAAAATGTCCCGAAAAAAAGCTATATCAAACTATTTTTCAACCAATCGCGTCCATATATAGACAGGACGCCATTTTAGCATCAATTTGCAGGCATTGTCAAGGAAACCTAGCACCCAGTTCATTTTGGTCGCAAACTTTGCGGGGCTCTAAATTTCGTTTATTCACAGACATTGCCCACTTGTCTCACTCTCACTTACCAATACTACAGTGATTCATGTGAGGTGTGGTTCAGCTTCCACAATTTTATTACTACAACGTAATCGTAATTTCTCTGACCATAGCCATGGTTTGGCTTTCCACCTGTTCTGGAATCTGTAGCTCTATTTTGTATCGAATAACCTTGAGCCCATCGTCGGGTATTGCAGATCGAGGGCAACTATTTCAAGTTTTTTTAGTGCTTGACTCGTCAGTTTTCAGATTTTGTTTCAAAATTTCTTGTCTCCGTCTGAATACAGTAATCAAATAAACTAAGTTCAAAGTTGTTAAGCTTTTTTCCGGTGTTGCTCGCACATTTGAACTCTGGGCGTATTAGTGAGCCATGTTGTGAATCGTCTTCACTCGTTCACATGGAACGGATCAACCACAAATTTCAAATTTAATACAAGGTTGTAATCCATACTCACCTCATCCCTATTTTGACACCAAATTATCCCAGTATAACACAAATAATCACCAAAAAGAGTGTTCTTAAATTATATTTCTTCAACTGTCATAAATAGAATGCTGAGTCAGTGTTTGCAAAGAAACAGTTTATAAAGAATGGATAAATTTTACACTGTAGGTAAAGAATTTGAAGCTGATGTTTCGGATTGGAGTCCTTCGTCGGAGTGAATGATCCATTCACAACATTGTTTGGCAGAGGTAAGGCACCTGACCAAGTATTCAAATTTCAAATTAATACATACACATGTTCTGGTATTGTGAAGACGTAACAGAATTCAGCTTTCTTATCTTAGATGTGAATATTGTTAAAAAAATGCCAGCTAATCAAACGCCTAACATGAAAGAGTTAGAACAGCAAATCAAGGAACTTGTAAGAGGTAAATAATCATAGGAAAATTTTGGTCTGCTACAAGAATTGAAACCGCAAGAGGCAAACCATAATGGTGGACAATGCAATGATCCTGAAACTGAAAACTCCCTTGAGTTTTTGGGCTTGGAGTGCGATGATTTCAATAACTTTAGGACAAGAGTGGAGAATGACCTAAAGCAACTTCAAACCCAACTAAACTCAATTGGTGAGCAAGTAGACGAAATGACAAAATGTTCATAATGATCTGGAGTACAGCTATCGTTTCAATATTAAGCTGTTTGGCATTCCAGAACTGGCACTTCTTGATAGGGAGCAAATCATAGATACTTTAAAACTGTGTGTAAATTTTCAAGGCTATGGGGGCACGGCAGTTATCAATGGCTGATACCGATATAGCACATAGAGTTGCAAGGAGAAAAATGGAACCCAGAAAGCCAAAGCCAATTGTCTGTAAATTTATCAGAAGATTAGACCGGACTGAAAGCCTTGGGCGACCTGAGGAATGGGGTAATTGTGGATCACTTATCTCTAAGGACGCACGAATTATTTAGAGAAACAAAAAAGTTCAAATCAAGATACGAGTAGGTCTATTGTTGGTAAAAGAATTCTAACATGTATCTCACGTATATGGAACAGGGTCATCCCATTAAAGTGAAAAATATAGCTGTGTTACAAAGACTTGCCCAGGAAGAATAGGAATAGCAGGCGATGGACATGTAATTATAATTAAGTATTGATACAGTATTTATTTTCTATTAAATAAGCTACGATACCAAGCTAACTAAATCGTTCTTCCTAAAAATGCCTTAATAGAAAAAATCTGACTCCATGATCAGATTCAAACCCACTACAATTTCAAATGTAAACATCATTTTTTCATAAAATTAAGAGTAAACATTTAAAGAAATTTTTTGAACAAAAACAGTCAACTCCAATCCCTGAACTTAGATTAGAATGTTTAAGTATGTAGTTATGTCTTATATACCAATTATTAGAGAGAGTGCCAGATATTGTTTTAAAATTTTAGAAACATGAGATTGAAGGAAATACCTAACTGTTAAACATTCCTATCATTCCTTTGACAAAAATACACAGTCGTATGTGTTTTTCCCTTTTTATTATTAATGTTGTATAACCTTTGTTGATTATATGAACTGCGTAGCTGTTACAGAATCTATGCCCCAGAACAAAAATTTTTACAAAAATAAAAGTGCAATAACATATTTTTTTGCAAGATAGTCTCTTGTAGTCACTTGTCAAATGAATCTTTTTAAAAATCATAATTTAATAGTCAGATCATTACTAAATTAAAATTTTAGCTGCTATTAACAACAAAAAAAATTTTAAATCAATTACTGGAATTTAAAGGTCGAACAAACAACTCGACGTTGTGACCGTATCACACAACCTTCATCAGGAAACTAACAACCTGTCACGTGACGAGGTATGTCACGTGACAGGCGGCTGTCAATCAAATTTCTGCTCTGTCCCACGTGTGCGACAATGCGTGTCTGAGCCCCGCCCCCCCTTTCTTATTGCTATATCAGCCATACAGGCCACCCCAGGGCTTTCAAGTGCTTTTAACACTAATTCAAGTTCTAGGTTAAAAAAAATATGTACATGGTATAGCCGCCAACCAGCCCGTAACCCAAGTTAACTCACTTGATCTGAGTGCATCTGCTGTAGCCAAAGAATATCGAGGGAATTTTCAATTACAGATTCTTGGTTGGAAGCACAAAAAAGAAAGGAAACGACCTCAAATATGCACATTAAAGTTTGTATGCTTGGCAAAGCAAGATTTAGTTAAACCATCCACAAGCATAAAGGAACGGACCTAATTGTGTAATGCTGGTTTGGAAGAACACAGTATCCTGTTTGAGCTACAACAAGGGACCCTAGAGTGTCAAAAAATAATTCAAACTTTTCCAAAACTTGAAAAGTTGGTTATGAGCTTCTCCTTTATCAGCGCGCTAAAGATTGTGGCTTTTATAACATGGCTATGCCTTATATACCCAGGCGCTTGAAAGATACTGAAGGAAATTAAAAATTTTCCATTAAGCCCCTAAAGAAAGATTTGGAAGTTGATATGAATCAAGAGGAACTAGATAGAGAATTAAAGGTAAATTTTTACGCCTTGATCCTAAAAAGGCAAACAATGAAAATCTAATGCATTTAATTGTTTTCCTATAAAATTTTGTATTTACCTTCTTATGGGATGTTTTCAAAACCAATTTGTGCTAACACAACTGGGTTTTAGTAAGAAACATCATATAAGCTTGAGAAATTTTAGCTTATAATTTGGCTTGACCCTGGGCTGAATATCCATCTTTCAAAACACATATGCAATTCTATACATACTATGCTTTTTCTAGCCTGAATGAAAACCATCAGTAACTTTATTGTTTCTATTTAAGGGACTTAGCACTGGTAGCCAACATTAGTACCGTCAATTGAATGCCACTCATACCCCTGTCAACTTGCATCTTGTTAAGTTATATATTATTTTGTAGTCATACCACAAAGAGTCAATAATTTTTTGAGCTTTTGAGTTTATCCCACAGCCAATTCATTGAGCTTTAAGTTACATATTTTTCAGCTTGCTGAAGGCCCAATTATAACCCGTTTAAAATGTGGGGAATATGTACTGATGAGTCAGATAACAAACCATAAGAGACAGATCATGATAGCCCAGAGTAAGGTACATGTATAAGGAGAAATATAATTATTATTGACTAAATTGACAAGGCTGATGGTAATATTTTTTCGGTTTTTAGACTTTTTTAGCTTTCCTTTCATAATCAACTATGGTTACTTTAAAACACTGCACATCAACACATATTATAAATGTGTTCAACATTAGGAGAATCGAACCCATAACCTTGGGATTCCAGTGGCGCTGGCCTTTTGTGGTATTACTTTGTAAGCATGCATTTTCTGTACCATATTGAATAAATAATTATATTGCTTTGTCATCTGACCGTATCACATCCAATCCCAGCAGTGGAAAATTAGGCGCTGTTTACATGAGACCGGCACGAACTCGGACCGGTCTGAGTTCATATCGGTAGCCATATGTTACTTTATTCACGTTTACATGAGACCGATCGGAGAAAGAAGCCAAACCGGCACGAGTTCATGCCGGTTGATAGACCGACACGAACGAATTTCGAATTCAAGCTGTCCTCATGTAAACGCAAATTTTTTTCATACCGGTCTGTAAATTTCAAGTCCGCATTATTTTTGGTCAGCTAGATGGTCATCAGACATGCGCATCATACTCATTCCAAAATGGCGGACTTCAGCGAAGAAGATGTAACTCCTGTTCCCGGCAAGTATTTGCGTTTTTTTTTTTTTTTGCTCCACCAGTTCTTGCCATATTTAACTTTGTGTGTTTACAAAAAGTTAAAACATTGTCATTTTAAGCATATGAATAGTACTATAAACAAAGTTATTGGTTTTAATCGTTAAGGTTACGAGATAAAGGATATTGTAGAGAAATGTTTCAACTTTAATAGCGTATTATACTATCATCAGGGTTGTCAATAAGATTTAACGTTAGCAGAGATATTCTGAAAGTAGCCAGCACATTATATTTTATCGGTTTTATTCTAAAAGTGTTTTAATTTGTAATGACTGCTGTTTTTTCTGTTTATCTCTGCAAATTTCCAGCCAGCAAACATGTTCAAATAGCCGGCGAAATTGCCAGTCACTGACACTTATTGACAATTCTGCTATCATGATTACTTTTATTCACATTACTGTCATGCAGTTTGGATATCCATGTGATAAAGCCTTCAATAAAAACTGTATCAGTCAAAGTAATGCAATCTTCCTTCAAGGTTCTGTTGGTTGACTATTTTCTGATACAAACTCGTTTTCATATCATATTTCGCACCTAACTACAGACTCTCTTGTTTAGGATATGACATGACAACTCTTGAATGAAAATGATATCAAGTTCTGAACATGTAATAATCTCTGTTTATTATCATTAATCATCAGTGATCATTTAGATTTTCATCATTATTGTTAATGTAATTGTTATTATTAGTATTACTATTATTGTCATTGTCAATGTTAATATTTTTTATGTTATGTTCCCTTACCTTGGGTGGAATTGCCCGGCCTAATGTATGGCCATGTGGCTTAGTGGTTAAAATGCACCTCTGGCTAGGTGCAACCTGCTTTACCAAATACTTTCTAAACACTTTCTCATGAGGTAAAATTTTTCATTAACAGGAAAGGCTAAAAAGAAGGTACAAAGGTGGCTTTTCACAGAAGATATGGTAGAAGAGCTACTAAGAAACCTACAAGATATAAAAACAAATATGGAAGGGAAGGGCATTGATTTTGAGGGTGACCTTGTTAAGCTATATTCAGAGTTACGCAAATCAATGGCTGAGAAGTTCTCAGGTTTCGGTGCCAAGGAAATAACACAACCAGAGATGGATATAGATGACATGAGCAAAGAGCAGTATCGAGAATTTAAGAAAAAGGTGGATGAAGAAGAAAAAGCTATTAAACTTGGCTATGACAGAATAAAGGCTAAGGTTAAGAAACTGAGATCAAATTTCCAAAAATGTGTAGCAGAAGCAACAAAATCAGGAAGTGGCACAGTCATCAAATACAACTGGGATACCTTAGTTCAAATATGGGGAGGATCACCAGGGGCAGAGCCCTTGGAGTTTGGACTAAATAGTATGGAGACTATAGACAGTAAGACTGTAGAAGTGTTGTCTGAAAGTGAAGGCCATAAAGATGATGATCAAGATTAGGGCAACCAGCAGAAAAGAAACAAAAGTGTGCTACTGCCAGGTTTGTTGATGATAAAAGAAAAAAGCTCGAAAAGAAATTAAGCACACGTCAAAAGGAGTCATTGATGTTGGAGACAATTAGAGAAGATGTTGAAGTGAAGAAGAAACTTCTGGCCCAAGGTACCTCTACAACGTCCACTGCAGATGAGGCACTTGTGAAAATAGCAGATTCTATGCAAATATTAAGTCAAGCCATTATGACTGGTTTTAATCATCTAGCTCAGTCAAGCCAACAACAGTTTTCTCAACAATACCCAATAACAGGGAATTTTAACCAAGTCCTACCTCATCAAGGAAATAGAGCTAATTTGTCTTACCCTCAGTCAAATTATAATGCCTTTCCTCCTGCTCCGGTCTCGTTAGTTAATCAAGGATATGGATTCCAATCAGTAAGTCCTTACAGTGATACAAGCACAACCAACAGTAATGAAGATGACATATGAACTATTTCATAGTGAACTATTTATGGATTATTCTTATGATCATTGTAACTGAAAATCAGTGTTTATGTTAACTGAAAAATTCGACAATAGCTATTAGCTAGTTTTGTGTTTTTCTTGTTGAGTTTTGGCAGGGATCTGTATCAGATTATGGCTCTCAAGGTGTAAACATACAGTGTTGTGAGACATCAAAACTCAATGTTTTAATTTGATTGTTCTCCTTACCAATATAGACAGTCATTGTGCTAAAATCACTTGGTGCAATTATTCTGCTAATTTATAAATGTTTTATAAATTGTAAATGATACATGTATTTTATTCATATTTAGTTCAATATTGCTACCAGTAGTATTTTGATGTTATTAACTGTTAAATATAATTAGTTGAAATCAGTTTTGTTAAAAGATCATGCAGAACACTTATCCTTTGGTTTTATTGAAGGTTATTATGGATTAAAAGGGTATAACCAGGGAAGAGGACCAACATAAAGGTCCAGTCAAGCAGTTTGATTACTATTATGAAAGATAGTAATTAAAATTCTCGAGAGTAACACAGGAGAACAAAATATAAATTTTAACAAATAACATAGTCATACACAGTTATCCATCTATATTAATCGCCATGCAGTCTGTACTTTTTTGATATCCAGTCAAAATATAGTCACATACTCAGTTCAACACTTGACAGCATACATCATGCAAATTCACATTTAACAGAGGCTAAGCTGGCATACAGAAACAAGTTATAATACATATTCTTTAAAGTATGCAGTGATTACATCCCTTGTGCGAACTCCTTGAGCTGTGGTGCATGAATATCTGCTGTGGATTAATGAAGTAGGTTGCTGTTCATCATCAACTGCCATCTGTCTTTGTACCAAAGTATTGTCAATTTGAGTTTTGTGTCTTTCACAGAAATTATGCAGGACAAAACATGCATAAATTAGGGTTGGGGTATCCTCCAAGTCTAAATTTATTGGTGTTGTGAGAACTTGCCACCGAGCTTTAAGCCTTCCAAAGGCACACTCTACTGTATTTCTAGCCCTCCTTAGCATTTGATTAAAAATAACTTGTTCATTCGTATAGCAGGTTGAATATTCTTTCATGCAATGGGGAAGTAGAGGGTATGCCAGGTCGGCCAACAAAGGTAATGGTATGGCATCTCTTCTTGGTAGCAAAAACCTTGGCATTTTTGGAATAGTCCCTTCTTTCAATGCTCGATTAATTCCAGAATTAGCGAAAACTTTGGCATCATGCGTTCCTCCAGGCCATCGAATTTCAACATCGATAAATTTCCCGGATGAGTCACAAACAGCTTGGGCATTCAATGTATATTTCATTTTATACGAGAAAAAACTATGAGTGTTTTCATTTGGTTGTAGAATTGGGACATGTGTTCCATCGACAGCACCCAAAACCTGAGGGAAACCTAATTCATCTTCAAAACACTTTATAGAGTGTGAGAGTTCTGCACCAGTTGGTATTTTTATATACTTTGGACCTAAATGATCTTTAATGGCTTTGCAAATGCTTTTCACGTATTTAGAAGTTGTTGGTACACTAATCCCAAATGCGTTGGCTGTCATCTTTAAAGTTGCTGTGTCTTTAAGATAATAAAGACAAACAGCTAATCGTTTTTCAGGATCCAGACCTAATCAAGGAGAATTTGGATCAGGAGTGATGAATGGCCGTAACTCATTGACAAGTTCCACAAAGTTTTCCCTACTCATTCGAAAATTCTTGTTCCATTCTTCAGGAGGAGCTTCCCCAGAGGTCATCCTTATCCACCAGTTATCAGTACGTCCAAGTGCAACCCACCATCGTCGTTTCCTTCTAATTTTTCTTTTCTTTCTACGATAAGTTAACATTTTCGTCATATTCTGACTGAGCAAAAAATTTATTAGCCTCTTTTCACGCACCGTTCTACGTCGAAGAAGCAACAAAATGAGAATATTTAACTGATAACACAGAACCGTAGACATGAGCAATAACATGAGTATTGTATTCACCAAGCTTGTATTTGTGGGCGCCATGATTAAAATAGCCCGCAGTGCAGGTTTTACGCGGCTGGCGGCATTTCGTGCCGGTCTCATGTAAACACGCTGGCAATTTCGATTTTCAGTCCGCTCTGACTTCATTCCGGTCTCATGTAAACGGGGCCTTAGAGATGTTAAATAAAGATGATGGTGGCGATAATGCTGTTTTGTTACGTGTGCAGTTATGCACCTAATGGTGAGTTCCTTATGGTGAACCTAGCCTTTCTATGGCGCAGTTCCCCGTCACTTGGACAACTCCAGTAAGAAGTTCCCACACTCCTCAAGCATTAAGTTAAGTTTCCAGACAACCTCCATGGCAAAATGCAAATCCATTTGTTTTGCATCCTCTCAATAATAACATTAAAAAATGTGCAGACTGTCCTTTCGAATTCCGAAATCCATTTTTTGGACCCCTTACCTCAGTGTCGTACTACAACACAAGGAAAGGCATTTTCACCCAAGAGATGGTGCCATGCATATTTCTGCAGAACAAAACTGCTATTACCATTGCGAACTTACTTGCCTCCAGCAGAGACACCCATATTTTAGACCTCAGATGGTCCAAGTATCACCGCAACTAAGCTTGAATGACCTCCAGGAGGACGCCCTGGCCAAAAATCTCAGAAGTAAATCTCCAATCTTAGCTTGATGATTTGTTTGAAATCCACTTCACTGTATCTTGCAACTGACAAACAATTGGCTGCTGTATTTCATTGAGTCATAGAAACCTGTTGAAAAATCCATGGAACTTACCTGTTTCCAAGACGTTTTAAGGAATGACATTAAATTGTCTAGGGTTGGGGCTGTTGCTCAATTCGTTTAATTGGTTTTGTTCTATTTTAAAATAATTGATTAGAAGTTTGAATATTCAAATATTTGGCCATATAATGTGAATTCCTTAGACAAACTCATCTCTTATTTATTTTCTCCTCACACATTGGTGATAAGGCTATCAGGTTGTTTAACTAATGAGCTCATCCCATGATGTCTTAGGTCCAAGGCAATAGAGTATGTTATCAAAAATACCAGTGAAGGTCGAACTATAAACAGAGTCATTGATGGTTATTCCTAGCGGGTCCTTGATCGAATATGTTTATGTAACGACTTCATTGAAGTTCTTTCAATTGTGATTGAAAAGGAGATTTTACATCCCACTCAAATAGGTTTCCTAAGAGAAAATAGAACAAATGACCACATTTTTACACTTCGGACGTTAATTGACAAGTTTGTACATCGGCATAATACTAAACTTTATGCTTGCTTTGTTGACTTTCAGAAAGCCTTTGATTCTATTTGGCACAAAGGCTTCTTTTATCGACTTATAAGCTATGGGATCTGCGGCAAAATGTTCAAAATTATAAAAAATCTCTATTCGAAAAGCACTTGTGCGATAAAAATCGATAATCATAGAACTTCCTTCTTTGAATACTCACGAGGTGTCAGACAAGGATGCATTTTAAGTCC
>JAOBAY020054058.1:0-13153 GCA_025331085.2 Zoanthus sociatus
AGCCAACTATTATCAACTATCATCGACTATCATTGAGTTTGAACATGTTCAAATTTGACATGATAGTCGATGATATAGAATCAATTTAGAATCGTGCACAGTACAGACTAAAGCCCGCCGCACATTGGTGAACTTGCAGCGCGCAGTTGTTTAATATTCGTATAACAAGTTGGATCGACAAATTTTCCAAGTGTGCGGGAAACTTTATGGTGTTTTTGTCACTCGTGACAGTTTAACCAAACATCAAACATGTTTGATATTTTTTGTCATGAATGACAAAAAGTCCGCGTGTGCTGAGAGGCAAAAGTAAATTTGACCTTGAACAGAAAAGGATAAGCATGCATGCTATATCAAACAACGCGCATACAGAATCAAAATTGTAAACTTCATTTAAAGAATTCTCTGCTTGTCAAGTCTGAAGTTTACGGAATTTTTCAAGATACTCTGTATCAAGTTTCACATCAAAGTTTTAAAATTCTTAAACACCTTGCGCTTATTATATACATTCTAGAACGCCATCCTTTTCCATAACTAGAAATGGGCTGCCATTAAATGCCTTTGACATTTCTTTTTTTACGAAAGAAACAGAAAAATTTTGTATTTCTCATGTGAAAGTAAACATCAAAACATGTTTAGCGAAGCCAAGATGTTCAAAATCCGATTAACACTTTTCCCGGGTTAAATCTTTAACTCGCGTTCTTGTTTACAAAATTAGACACAAAATTGAGCTATGATTTTGAGATTAATAAAATCTTTCCTTAGAAAATCTGAACAGTGTTTTATAAGAACCATTAACCTTTTCTTGGATAAGAAATTGGTGTTAGACTGAATTTTTGATTAACCCAGGGTTAAATTTTATAGCCAACCTTCGAACAAATGGGCCCAAAAAACTAAAGTTCAAAGCAAAAGCTGATACAAACATGTAAATTATTTTTAAAAACCTATTTATATGCATAATTATAGTATTCTGTCAAATTTGTAATACAATAGTACAATAAACTACTAACAGTAAAATGAAAACGGTTGTCTCTTACCTTCAATCCACGAGTTAGAGTGCTGAAACTAGCTGAGAAAATTTTTATCAACTCAAAAACTCGGCGACAACTGTAGCTTTTCAACTGTAAGAAAACCCGGTTTGTCCAATCACCAAACAAAACTCGATGTACGTAAATCATCAGTCAAGAAGGTAAAAAAACAAAAAATTTTGAGTGGAAAATGCGGAAGACAAACCAGAGATTGGATTTTACCGCATTACAAAGCACTTATAAAACGTTGACATTCAACATCTGTCTTGCTCCACACCGCACCGCAATTTCTTTTTCCGGAAAAATACCCAGATGTTGAAGCTGCAAGTTGCTGGAGCACATACGATCAAAGTATATCTCATTTTTCAGCAATGTTTTTGCTTCAGTTTCGTTTTAAAATTAGAGAAAACTATCTTTTTGATAAAATGGAGAACGCTGATGCCGAAGGCGAAACTTTTAACTGGAAGATATTGGTGCAAACAAAATCACTCAGTCGGCCACATTTGCAACTCTAAGTGGAACTTGATCATGAGTGGGCCTTTCCATTAATAATTTTTGACAATATCAATAACCAAGACGCTTTGCAGGAGAATAGAAAACCTCACCACTATAGGTATAGCCAAAAGACCTTTTCATGTACCTTATCACATAAAATTTTAGCGTCACTTTAATTTAGCGAATTTTAGCGATTTTTTAAAATCGCTAAAATAAAGTGACGCTAAAGATAAGTGCCGCTAACTTAACGTGACGCTAAAATTGAGTGACTTTATATATATTTCAAAAATTAAAAAAAGTGGGTATAATATAACAAAAGCATTTAAAAAGTCAATGTTTTGGTAATGTGTGGCAACAAAAACGTTCTGGAGAAAAATATTATTCAATTATGATGTTTTCTTATCATCACTGCGCTCATCTTGCCGCCTCTTGATACATTTCGAGACATTTATACTAGTTAGTGATGGCCAGTGACTAATCAAGATTTATGAGACAAGAGGATAGATGATGTAAAACATTGACGTTGTGTTTCGGAACATGCATCTTTTCATAACAATGCGTAACTGTTGTTGTTACTGCCTTTATTTTGTTGATGACATTCATCCAAAATATGTTAAAATTAATCTCCTTAAGAATTACAATAAAGGGAATCTAAAGAAAAAGAAGCCGGTTTTTGACTCAAAATCGCGAAAATAATGTGACTAGAAACATGAGTTTTTGGAAAAATCGCTAAATTTAAGTGTCGCTAAATATTTAAGTTACCAAAATCGCTAAATTAACGTGACGCTAAAATTTCATGTAATAAGGTAGCTTGTTTGCGGTTCTGGTGTGAGTAGCCTTTTTTTTTCTCAGTATCAGTTTTACAAATAGATACGTTTTACACCGTAGTGAAAATAATATTTGAACTGTCGTTTCAAACTGTAGTCCTTGATCGAAGTGAATGCCTGACGGATACATAAAGAGCTAGGTGGTTATATAATCACTTCTTTTTAGTTATATAACTACCTCTTCCGTTTCTATTCCATTTCTCTTTATTTATCTATTGAATATTTAATCACCTCTTCCTTCATCTAGCGAAAATAAATAGAGGATATTACACAGTGGCGCGAACACTATGAAGTTTACCTTCGAGTGGACAAAATATTTCACGAGGAAGAGCAGCGGACGAGTGAAATCTTTTTTCCACGAGAAGATAAACTTCGTATGTTCAAGCCAACGTGTAATTTTCTTCTTATTACATAGAAATGAGTGTTTTGACTAAATGAAAAAGAAGGGAAAAAACAAAAGAATGACTTCAGTGATATTTTCACTAGTGAGGATATGGAAAATATGTAACTCGTATCCCGGGTGTAGTTTCATATAAAATCTACGAGTGGCGTATTTTACAGTAAAACACTCATACCTATGTAATAAAACCACCTTTTATTTATCAAGTGAAAATATAACCACTTCTTTATTTATCTTTCGTGCATTCACTCCGACGAAGGACTTCAGTCCTAAACGTCATTTCAAAAATTCTTTTCACCAGGGTGTAAAACGTATTTATTTGTAATGTGGCTGAAGATGATGTTAAGCAACATCGAAACATGTCCCGTTGCATTAAAAGGGCTGACGCCGCATTTTTTGAATATTTTTGCATGCTTTTTTTGGTACGCTGTGTGTCTCAGTCAAGAACTCCAAGAGGGTGTGTTTTGAGCTGGTGTCGTAACTTGGAAACCACGATTTCTTTTTCCGAAAAAAAATACCCAGATGTCAAAGTTTTTATTGGAGCACATGCGATCAAAGACTCAGGGCTCGAAACTAAGGGTAGCCAACTATAGCCACAGACTAGTAGAAATTTAGTTCTGGCTAGTAGATTTTCTATTTCTGTACTAGCCACTTTAGCCAGTCTTCGTCAAGGAAGGCATCTTAGAATTTCAACGAATGGCTAGAGAAAGAAAATGTTTGGCTGATAGTATACTAGCTAGGCATGTAAAAGTAAGTTGAAAAGTTAGTGTTGAGCCCTGAAAGTATTCGAGAAATATCCCATTTTTTAGCAATGGTTTTTACTTCCGTTTCCTTAATTAGAAAATTAACTTCTTGATCATTGAGATTGCTGATACGGAAATTTTTAACTGGAAGATATTGGTGCAAACAACATCACTCATTTGCCAAGTTCACAGCTTTAAGTGGAAACTTGATTGGGCCTTTCCATTAATAATTTTTTTGACAATATATCAGTAACCAAGACACTATATTTGGTAGACGGTATTAAGAAATTTCAGGTATTTTTTGTGTCTGCTTTGAAAATTGACTTCAGTGCAGATGTGATATATGTTTAAAATTTTAACATAACAAAAAAATTAATACTAAGAGCTAGCCTACAAAATGTATTTTTAAAAAGCTCCTATCATGCAAACGGTCTCGACATTTTACCAAACTGATAAGAGCGTCTTATACATGGCAATCCGACAATGTCAGGAGCGGATTTTTGTGTTGGGTCAATGTCCGGTTCAGTTTGTTTGCAAGCAAACCTTGTCCCGACATCGATCCAACATTTCTTTTGTTTTCACCGTTTCGGTGCCCTTTCGTGTTCGTGTGACCGGGTCACACCAGAAAAGTCTTGAATGGGCATGCGTATTATGAAAGATGAATCCTTTTAAAATCTGAAATATGTACCAGAAGTAATGCTGTCTTAATGTCGGACAAAGTTTCCGGACCGTTTGACATTTTCATTCAACAATATACAAAATTGGCCAACATTTGACCTGCAAATGTTGGGTGGATGTTGGTTGAAATGTCGGGACGGATCGTTTGACATGTTCATCTGACAATACACAAAACTGGCCAACATTTGACCTACAAATGTTGGGTGGATGTTGGTTGAAATGTCGGGATCATTTAACATGTTCATGTGACAATACACAAAACTGCCCAACATTTGACTTGCAAATGCTGGGTGAAATGTCGACACCGTTTGACACGGGCTTAAATCCATGACACCCAATCTGTCTACAGTTGTTTGTTCATTTTCAGATTTAAATTCCTAAATTTCATCTCTTGTCTTCTCTTTGACGCGACTAGCGATTTTGCTATATGCACTAGCTTTTTATCCTTTTGCAACAACTTTGCGGAGTTTTAAGAGATAAATACATGTGCATATACATATACAAGCATCCATCCGCATACGTGTATACATGCATGCTTCCATATATAGTTACAAGCATACATACATGCATCGCATCTATACATCCATACATGCATCCATCTATGCATCCATACATGCATCCACAGTTACATGTGTCCATCTATGCCTACATGCAAAAATGGTTAAGAGAGTACAGCTATCCATCCGGGCCTCCCTTAAATCTAAAGATGGTCGGTAGAGAACAGCACCACTATAGCCTTTTCTTGTAGCTGGTTTGGGGTTTCGGTATGGCTTGCCTTTTTAGAATATTTTTTGTTTTTTTCTGATACAATGAAAGAAGTGTTCTGCAATCCCATCCCGGGCCGTTTATATTGCAATATTAGAAATGAGGTTCAATCCATCGATCAGTTGTTTCTTAAAATCTATATTTAAAAAAAAAAAAAAAAAGATTGGTTATTTTGCCGCTCACAATTTTTCTAATTTCTTCTTATAATTCTTTTATTTAATTTTGGCTTTAGAACAATGGCCGCTATGGCAATAGGGGTCAGTCCTTTGTCACTCGGGACGGGCTGAGTATTTGTACACTTGTCGTTAACGAGTTACCACTTCTAGAACACCATGTGACATTAGTTGCCAACATAAAACGTTTGGCATTTAAAATGCTTTCTATGTTAATCTGTATTTTATCTTTCCAAAACATTGTCTAGGAACAAATGAGTTTGGGTGGGGTAGTCTGTATTCTCTGCCGCAAGATACTCAAACTCGACAATTTAATTTCGACTGGCAAAGCCACATATATATAAAAATGTGCATGGGCTTTGAGATAGCTTCAAAAGTAGAAGACAGAGCATTGCTTCAGTGTTCAGGGAATATTAAATTAGGCCATTCTCACTTATATATCTTTATAACTAGTAGTAATCATAGATTAGTGAACTGCATTCGATAATTTAAGGTTGGATAGGATGATGATTTTTCTAACACCGTGCTAGAGAGATTGAACTTAGTCTTGTGTAAAAGACCCGCATCCAGACCTTCTCGGAGAAATCAAAGATGGCGTCGATTTGGATCAACCACAAAATTGAGATTTTTTCCGCCTGCGCAAGATTATGATTGCGTTCTCCTGACGTCGAACGCAGTTAAACTTACTGTTGGCTATTGTTTATGCAAATTCTTTATATTGAGGTTTTCGATTTAACGAACTCTTGGTCGAAAAAACAAATTAATCTGTCCAGTCCATTAGCCCGTTATTAAGTCGAGGTTTCACTGTCGTAGTTTCGATGAGCAGAAACCTAGGAGTCAAATCAAAGCAAAAGCACATTGGAGTAAACCTGGTGACAAAAACAGATGTTTTCAAATACGTGGTCATCAAGTGTAAACAGACTGTAGGGTATTACATTTTATGCTGTTTCATGAAATTGAAAACTGATATTTAATTTTTGATAAATTGTATTGTCCAGGATGAACGTTCGAAAACGCTTAATAAGAAGGATAGTGTTGAAGCAAAACATTTTGTCCGTTAATTTTTGTCATAATATTGAAAACTGATGTTTTTTTATCACGTGTTTTTTGTCTGGTGTTCACTCATAAAAACACTTGAAAAAGTGCGTCAGTATAAAGTAAAAAAAAGTTTTGCTCATTTGTTAGTTTAAGTTCTCAATATTCTAAATATCCAGTTTTAAACGAGCGAAACCGCTTTTATGAATTATTATGCCGATTTAAAATCTCTTAAACGGCGCTCCGAGATTTTGCACTCGGCCATCGGTCAGATTTTAACGGATATGACGTAGTGGTTCTGAGGTTTCAAATGTCATGGCGGAGAAGAAAGCAAAAAAAAAGAATAGCAATTTTTGCTATCTTGCATTTCTCACTTTCAACAAAGCAACAGAAAAGCTGTTTTTAAATTTTTTTTTTCAACTCAAGGATTTTATTTCGTAATAAGAGTATTGCAACCTTTCATTTTCTGCAAAGAAGTTTTACTTCATATGCGTTTTAACAAAGATTGTGTGGGCGCAAAACGTTGTATGCGTTTCATGACTTTGAAAAATACTTTTATTGAAACAAAAATGTGTTAGAGCCGACAGGACCTAAGTTATTTCGATTAAAGGTATTTGAACGTTATGATACTTTTTTCAACTAAAGGATTACTTTAATTTTATTTTGCATTATGTTTTTAAATGTTTTGCAAAAATTTAAACGTTATTTTCTATAACAATATAACTGACTTCTCCTTATAACCTAAGCTGGCGCGCCTGTGTTTTACGCATTACTGTAGTATTAATTTATGTATGTTTAGTTTATGCGTAGTTTCTGTGCAGTTATAGCATTTCTTTTGTTTTATTTTATGCTCCTTTTTACTTGTAGTGTTTCGTTATAACATCAATTTCTGTCATTGCTGCTCTGACCATTGGAGTAAGATCCTTGTAAGGGACCTCGAGTCCTATTATCTTCACTCCCTGGTACCTTAATAGGGCCCTAAATGTTGTAAATAAGTACTGCAGGCCAATTCTAAAGGTCACGAACGTGAATTCATTTGAAATAGCCATACTTCATTTCTCAGGAATCTCTTTCGCAATTACTGAAATAGTATAAATAGCTAGCCATTGTAGAACGTATAGTTGTTGCTCGTTGATGAGAGCGCTACATGCCAGACCCATTGAAATTACCAATTACCAGTTTTCTCTTTTTCAAAACTTTCTTACCTAATTGATCAAACTGGTCACATAATAAGACAACTGAATCTGACTTAAGATTTACCTGAATATCCATAAGGTAAATTGAATCGTTCTTAATTTCGGGATCATCTTCATCTTCATCAACTACATCTTCACCAAAAATTTCTGAGAAACCTGAAACGACAAAAACACAATAATGGATTTATTTAACACTCTAGAACCTCGGGTTTTCTTTTTCTATCCATTTAATGTTGTTTCTACTTCATAAACGAACACAATAAATGCAGAACGACAACGATAAATAAACACGAAAAACATAAAGAGGTGGCGAAAAAAACCACCTGAGTGGTCAGGTAGCTGGTGAGCTGAACGGAGACGTTCTGGACTAAAATCTTATTCTGATCAGTCAGTGGATTGGTCTTGAGCGATCTTGTTACATTCTTAGCAAACACTGTAAACATATAAAAAGACAATTGAAAACCGATTATTCAATTTAACTAGTACTGATGGAGGTTGTATCACCGAATCGTTTTAAAACTTCCATTTTTTAAACAGTAGATTTTTAAACTGTACGTATTAAATTTCCATTTTTAACAAGTCACCGAAAGTTGTCCGTCCACTAGCTTTTTAAACCATTTTTTACATTTCTACATGCCAGGGTTGTGGTTTTTGTATTTTGGTTTTTCTGCATATCTGTTTATATCTATAATCTCCAACTGTATACGAATGCGTATTCGTGTAATTTGCCCAGCCGATAGCTTAGCTTAGCACGCGCGCGCACACATGGAGGAAATGTTCATTCGTGAACAAAAATATTCAACATGTTGAATATTCGTCGTCGATCGCACGAATGACGAAATGCGCTCGAAACGACACCGCACACTAGAGAAACTTGCTTACGCCAATAGTCACGAGTGGCCATTAGCTCAGCTGATAGCTCTAGTGTACGCCGGGCTTTAGAGTTTATATTCCGAGCCAACTGGCCTGCATCTTACCAAGCAGGGTTTTTTACTATGTTGTGTCATGCGTCCTGCTCAAGCTGATATATTCCAGGAACTTTTGAATTTGAGCTTAAAATGAATTACTTCTGAGGTAAAAGAGAAGAGAAAAGCGTAAAAATACATTGATTCAAACTTATTTTGCTCTTTGTTTAGAAATATTTCAGATAGATAGATATTAAATACTTTATTGAGTTTTAAAAACTTAACAGCTGTATAGCTGAATTGTGTTAAAACTTTACAAATCGGATATAGTAATAAAAAAAGTCAAAAGCTGTAAAAACAAAGCAAAAATTTAAAAATATTTACACTTACTAACAATAAGGGAGTTCTTAAAACAATAAGTTTTCGCTCTTGAGAGACCAAATTGACGTCGGCGAGTCAGTCAATTACGTCCGACTGTATGTGCCACATGGATGTATATATATCATACAGCAGAATTTTTGAATCGCAAGTGCACAAAATTAAGAAGCAAGAAGTTTTTTTTAAAAAATATCAGCTTTTATTGTTAGGCGTTATGTTAGAAGTTAACAGTTTGATAATAGGGTTTCATAAAAAAACCCCGGAAAGTCTACAAACCACAAGTTGAATGTAAAATGGACAAAAATAAAGCAATGTTCTATCACTCAAATGACTTTTGGGACATTAATTACACGATTGTTTTGAAATGCAAAAGGTGTTTTTTCAGTTGTTCTTGTAACAATTGTCCTACGCTAAAGCCAACAAAATATCCAGTGACAGTATTCTTGACCTTTTGACCTTTGCCCACTGTCTCAGCTGTAGTTCAGTTTTTAAAAATGCAGCTCGCAAACGGAATTTACATAACTAAACAAAAAGAAAGAACTCCAAAATGCTTACGTAATTTAAAGTCATAACGTCTTAGAAATTACTTAAATTTTGTACACAACTCTTTTCCCTCTTGCCCCGTGGTTAAATCCTCAACAAGTCTAAAATGAGGCATGCGCTACAAATCCATGACATAGTTTCCGAGATAAACTTTTTTATATTTGCAGACAATTTCGGCAGGGCATAGTGGTTACAGCATCCACTTTGGAATATCAGAGGCGAATAGTCGAGAGTTCGAACCCGGTTGGAAACACAAAAGAATTTTCTTGAGTGAGTGAATTTGGCTCGCTCCTAATCTTTATCGATGACTAACGTTATCCGTGAAACAGATATGAAAACTTGAAACCATTTAAATCAATTCCCTTCAGTAATGCACTACAAAACCAAGATACGCTGAGAGTCGGTTGATTTAACGACATGGTCACCTTCCAAAAACTAACATGCAGTGGCCTAAAGGAACAAATGTCAACTCACTTACCAGGATACTGAGACGCAGGTGCATACATCCCCAGCAGGGAGGAGAGGGGAACACCCATGACGTCATCATCTCCGTTGTCATCCTCCCAGCCATCCTCTCCCTGGAGAAAAAAATAGAAAAGATAAAATTTTGTTTCAATACCTCTAATATAAAGTAAACCTAAAATTGTGACTGTTTATTCAGTGTTAATACGGCGCAAAAAAGAAATGCAGTTGATAAAAAATAGTAACCAGTGGAAACAAATACCTTAAAATTAAAGCAAGTTCCTTTAACCAGCCCGGCCATTGGCTCAAAGAGCTGGCATGCCGGTATCTCCGGCTTCGTAGACACAAGAACATCAGTCACTAATGAGACTGAAGTTATCGAGTGACTGACTAACCTTATCCGAGTTTATGAAACATACACACACGAACATCAGTCACTGATGGAATGAATTTATCAAGTGCATGAGACTAACCTCATCAGAGTCTATGAAACATACAAACACGAACATCAGTCACTTCATAATGTTTCATACCGGAAATGAACTCATCCCGGTTCTCGCGCCGGATCGAAATTTTCATTCCGGAATGAAATCCGACCGCAATTCGTTTCAGTATCATGTAAAGATTGCACGAGTTCATACCGGTATGAAAATGGCTGCAAAGTCGGACTTCCGATAGATTAGAACGAGTAGAGCACCCACACTACACCTTTAGTTATTGCCCTTTCATTCCCGTATAAGTTCGTTTTAAACTTTTTAATGTAAACACTTCACTGAATTTATTTTCGTTCCGGAATGAATCCCAATCCGACATCATGTAAACACCGCCTAACCTTATCAGAGTTTATGAAACATACAAACACGAAGATCAATCACTGATGGGACTGAATCCATCAAGTGCAACTAACCTCATCAGATAGAAGAAATATTCGTGTTGACGTAAGCTTATTTTTTCTGAGAAGAAAAACCTTCTGAGTCCCTAACGGGAACCGAACCCATGATCTTCTGATTACTGGTCAGACGCTCCACCCACTACTCTACTTCCAAGCTGAAGAATTTATTCAACTAACCTCATCAGAGTCGGTTTCTTCATCATTCTCCGCCTGTCCCACCACGTGATTGTTCTCCAGTTGATGACCAAGTTCATTGATCAGCAGTTTGAAGAGTTTCACAGGGGCAGGAATCATGGTCCACTGTTCGGGGACTGAAATCACAACTCAATTTAGTCAACGGAGAACTTATCCTCTTTTTCAGAGACAAATATTCAAAGTAACAAAACACTTAGGTTATTTGACGAACGCGGGGAGTTGCTAGTAACCATAGATGTAGTAAGATAAAAAAGTTTTTCAACCGTACTAGTTATTTCAATAGTTTCGATGCTCCACGCATGCACTGCCGTGCACCATATACTATCGATATCCGAACGAAACTTCTAACAAGACACAATTATTGGCCGACATAATCTTTAAAAACTTCTATGTTCAACATATTTACGGAACTAATTAAGAGACTTTTACCACAGTTAAACTTTTAAGGATTTTTTAGACACGTATGAGCACTAACACTGATTATACTTCCCATGTCCTAAATATCCCTGCAGTCTTTAGTCTTCGACCATAAAAAAACATTCCGCAAAAATAAATATCTACGCCAACCTAAAATGTATCTTGCAGCGGAAAGCCATGATAAATTTTCATAGCTGTTGGTAGCTATAGGTGCTTGGTCATTTTTCAAAAAATATTTCAGCGATAAACTCGTCCTTTGTAAGCGAAGATGACCACAACTTCTTCATATCACCGGGGAAGGTGGTAAGCAATATTTAGCATAAAACATCATGCCTCTGGAAAATCTTCGCTACTAAAAAAATTACGTCACATTTAACGCGACCAAATAGAAGGGATAAAGTGAATAATTCTTACCATTTGCCGCTTTTGATCGCGTTCGAATTCCTAAAAAATAAAACTTGGGATAAGTGAGAGGGAACTTCAAGACACTCTTAGTCTCAACCCAATCAATTTACAATCGTTCTCTTGAAAATTAATTAGGCTGCCAGTTTACAGTGTCCACGCACAAATATAAGAACGTATTATTTTTGTTAGTCAAACGCTGCAGGCCTTTCATGGACGAGTGATAGGTAGCGGGGAGTGAACTAAAATTTATGCGGTAAAACGTATGTCTTAGCAAAGCAAGGTCGCTATGCGACGAAATCCACGACTTAATAAAACAAGCTGTTTTTCTTCAAGTGCTTTTAAATTCACGTTTAGCAATGCGAATGTAAAGTCACTGCATTCCTTTACATGCTAACAACAACTACCAATACATTTTAAACTGATGTTACATGAAAAATTTGGTTGAGAGCCTTCGATTAAACATTTCGAAATAACATTTAGTTCTTTCTCAACGTCGGCGTTTACTTTTTACTGTTCGTCGTGATACTCTTATCGCAGAGAAATCTCTTAATAATGCAGAAAACGCTCATTTATTCTAATATAGAACAATCTTGCTATGGTCTAGTAACGGCCAAGATGGTTTAAATTAACATATAATATTCTCCTATATACTGCTAAAATTTTTATTTTGTTTGAGCTAAAACTGCAAATCAGGTTATTCAGTTAACCATTTTTTTACAAATGATTTTCTGAAAATAGCTGATTTATAAAATAAAGGCTCTAAGAAAATTGTTCTACCAGTTGCTATGCAATGCTACTACGAATTTGCACGTGTAACATTTTACGTAGCAAAGGGCAACACGACAAAACAACGCGCGGAAAAAGTTGAACAATCTTTTAAATTTGCATCCTTCCAAAGCCCGAGTGCTAACAATTATCAAAAAACTAACTTCGCAACTCTCACTTCATGTTGTTAACTTACTGAAAGTGTGAAAAAGAAACTAAATATTTTCTCGTTCCTAATTCTATTGCTGGTAAAAATGATTTGCGTTGCAAGCTGCGAAAAGAACAGCTTCGTTTGTCATCGAACTAGTAACCTACAATTTTCTTTGTCGTTAACAATGTTCTGTATGTTGCCGAAAAATTACTTTCTGTAACCACACGGTCTCAAAGGATGATATTCTCAATCAACAAGCACCTAGGGTTAACAAATGGCGATTATTTGTTATAATAACAATAATAAAAATATGATGTTGATGTTGAAGCCCTCAAACTGTCTTTCGTTATTTAATGACATAGTTGCAGACAAGAGTCATAAGCTGTAAAAACTTTTACCTCCGCTCAAGAATAACAGTATAGTGAACAGGCGCAAGAAACGCTTTTTAATAATTCCCTTGGGTAAAACAGACACAAGAATATATTCTATGTTCATTATAGCAATAGCTATATTTTATGTAAACAATATTTTTCTATAACTTAAAAAAACCTTCCCAAGAAAAGATCCAGCTTCCTAAGCCATGTTTAAGGATAATCGGCTTAGGTTATACACAGTAAATAGTACCGAACTTGAAAACAAGAAAAATGCTTCAAAATTCATTTCAAGTACACCAATTTTATTGAATTCAAAAGTCAAAAGTTAC
>JAOBAY020054116.1:0-13153 GCA_025331085.2 Zoanthus sociatus
TTAATATAAGGGTCGAACTTAATTAAAAGTGTCGAACTTAATGGTTTCAAACGTCGAACTCATCATGTACTTAATACGTTCTATTTAGTTCGGCACATGATAAGTTCGACGTTTGAACTAGGCCTAAGTTAAATAAATATATACTTAACAACAAATCCCTAATAAGGGTTTTTCCGTGTCACATTGATTTTCCCCTTTTCCCCTGTTAAGAAATTAACTGACAGGCAAATCAGGTGGCTATTCAAAACTAAAGCATGGTGAATGTGCTTCTGGAATCAAAGAGCTGAAAATTTGAATCGTGTTCATATATATTATGCATTCAAATTCCTGAAGCACTAACCCACGCTACATCCACCAATACGATAACTCGGTTTCTATAAACCTAGAGATCATGCCGTTGGGCCTCTTATCAAACAATCTCAATGACTCCCTCTGTGTTTTAAGTAAAAGGGAAGAAAGAGACAAAAAAACTTCTTCTTTATTTTCCCTCCCCAGTCCCCTCACATGTTTATCATAATGCAGGATTTGCAATAGTACATTAGTATAAAGTCCCCTGGCAGGATATTGGATAATCTTCTTTGAAGAAATATTTACTTACAGTCTTAACCTTAATCTCGTTCTTGATTCGATCAAAAACTGTTCTGTCCCTTTTCATCTGTATGAAAGTAAGTGTAGTTAGTTGAAAAGATTGGCTGGAATAATTCACAATTTACTGGCAACCATCGATTATGAAGTGCGTTTGTATTCAGTGTTTTGTGCTTGCTAGGAGGTGCGCCATTATCATTTGCACATCGACATTTGAGGTGACAAAACGAGATAAATTATTCAACATAGCGCAAAAAATACGGACATACAACGAAATGAGTACCACAATAGGTCACCCTATTTTCGAAATGACAAACTCTTCACAACTAAATCTATAAATTTCAACACTCTACAGGTGCTTTAACGGTCATTTTATATACTACTCGTTTTGGGAAAGATTTTTTTTTGAAGATTAAAAAGTTGAGTTTTAATTCATACGGGTAACCACCGTCTGGTGTTCGATTACCTACTTTTTTTTATTCTTATCCGATGCAATCTTAATATTGACCTTTTCTATTTTTTTTTTATTTATTCTTACTTATTATATTTTTAATTGAAATTACATATATCTTAAAAGTAGAGATATATCTGAAAAGGCTTAAGTGTATTTATACTACACATATACATATACATTTTAAAACACACATACATATATTTAACAAATAAAGAAGCCTAAGCCGTGTATTAAACTGTGATAAAACATGACTGGCATTTGAGAACACGAAGGAAATGTATTTTATCACAGTGTAATACACAGTAGTTAGGCTTCTTTATTTGCTTTATGATATAGATTTTACACGCCGCGAGTAGAAACAACAAAGCACACAGATCAACAAACTGATTAATTATTTGTTTATTTGATAAATTACTCTCGTCTTCAAAACTTTCTGCTACTTTGCAGAGAGCTCCATCATAAGTGTCTTCAAATAAAATGTTCAGTTTCCGCCATCTCTAACAAAAATGTTGGCAAGAGGAATGCCGGTGGCGAAAAACAATAAAACACGCTTTTTCTATGTTTTATACTCTGATAAAACATGAAATTTTGACCGATCAGAGCGCGCGCTGGGCCCTATCTATAATATAAATACAGATATAACTACTTTTGGCGGATTCAAACTAAGTTCACATTGACCTTTTTTACTTACAAAACATCATAAATGTCGCAGCATAAAGACACATGCGTTGTATCAGTACCTGATGATCAAGAGCCTTGAAAGTGATAGCGTGAATAAAGGCATCAACGATTTCCCCATGTATCTCGGAGACTCTAGCTTTAAGATAAGCAACGTACTCAGCTGGTTCCTCGTTGAGCTGCGATTGAGCTGTAACAAATATTTCACCGCAAAGAGCAAATAAAAAGCAATAGTGATAATTTGAAAGAGATTTGAAACTAAAGTGATATAGATTGTTTATTATATGTACCAGAATGTCTTTCTTAATTTCCAGGCAACTTTATTCCATCCCTGCGTATTTTTCTCTATCTGTCAACATAACTCCTAAATGAAATTTGTTCCCATACAAGTATTTTCTGTATGAGTTTATCCCCGGCGTTTTTCAATGCGAATAAAAATTTTGTTTTGCCTCAGTTGGTAAGAACCTTCATTCTGGTATCGTGCGAACTGAAAACATACTTCCTGACGAAATTGGGAAAAACGTAAATTTTTTAATAATAAAGTTTTCCGAATGCTGAGCTGATTTATTTTGTCATCTGGATGCAGTCTGAACAAAACTTGATCAGAAACTGGAATTCAGTATGGCATCTAAGAATAACGTTTGTGGGATGTGGTTGTGACGTGGAAGGCATGAATGGGTAAATTTCATGGAATTAAGACACCGTAGCCGAGCCAAAATATTACATATTCAGAGTACTATACAACATGGTTAGCCTATGTAATTGTTATCTTTAGTCCTTATTTTTGATATTTATATCGACATTATTTTATTTGGTTTACTGACGAGGGTCATAAAAACAAGTTTCTTTTCACATAATAATCGGTACAACATGCATGGCCTATAATAGTGTTAAAAACTGAATTACAAATAAAACTGACAGTAGGCGTAATCGCGCATTTCTAGAAAGGCAGTATTCGTATAGGAGATCCCCAGGATGTGTGTCAAACTAACACCCACATGCAGCATGTGATGGAAAAGGATGGCGCTCGATACCCCTGAAACCCACCCTCTAGGTCTACTCCTGCCGTACAGATAACAAGAACACGAACTTCATTTTTTAACAAAGTGACAAACTTTTGAAGTTCTACAACTTATATAATTAGCAAGTAGACTCGTGTTAATAATTTATGAACAATAAATCAAAAAATATTCATTGGGCAATAAAAGTAAATTTAAAGAAATAATATAAACTAGCCTATACAATGTGGTTAACCATAGATGACAATACTGAAAGACTTACCGTGTCGAATATCCTCTTCAGCGTGTTCAAGATTGTTCTAAACAAACAAGGAATCATGTTTTGCTTTGGCCATCTCAGTTTTATAAGAAATAATACACAAATAGTAATAACATAACATTATGCGCCGTTTATTGCTAATGTTCGACATTGCTGTTTGTGTACTATTTCTTATCAAATCATGTTCTTATAATGACATATACAAAAAAAACGAAGCAGCGGGATAAGTTTACAGCATTAGTCTAAATGGTATAACATATTCAACCGGTCTCATATAAAATGATTGCATGCTGTAAGCTATTTCCAAAGTTTTATGCTTTATAATTATAATTATATCATTTATCGTTAAAAATAATTTTTTACCGAAATAAAATAGATAAATAACAATAATGAATCTTCTTTTGTTTTTTTTTTACTTATTCTTCTTATTATTGTTATTGCTGTTATTATATTATTATCGTTATCATTATTATTATAATTATTATTAGTATTGTTATTATTATTCTCTGTTAACGTTCAGCTTTGAAGTTATTGTTATTGTGATTGTTAATGTTATTAGGAAGTTTGTAACGGACTTTATATGTGTTCAAATAAACTTGAAAATGAATTACCATTTCCAGGAAACATTCCGCTTGCATGCACAGTGTGTGTCCAATGATTTTATGGAAATCTGGCGACATAAGCAAAACTGGTTGACGAGCTTTCTCCAATGCAGAGCGGAGGGTAGTAGCTGCTTCTTTATAATCTCCATTTTGCATCAATTTTGCCGCTGTTTCATTCGCGACTTGCATTTCCCTGCAGTATGGCTGCAGTATCATGTACAAACAGAAAAAGAAGCGACACATTGAATCAATAAAACTTGGATTTTACACCATTTTTTAAAACAAATATTATATTTATGAACACTTTTTAGTGCACTTATATTATCATTATTATTCTTACAAACGTTATAAGAATAGCACTAATTTTTTTGTGATTAGAGGTCTCGCAGTAGCTCTTTGAAATATGTACGACGAAAAATTGAATTTTCCGATTGCCTATCTTATTTTCCGATTGCCTATCTTAGAACATGGTCGGTAAATGAGAAAAACTTATAAAGATTTCAAGATTTGAAATTGGGGATGAATAAGTTTCCCTAGAGAAATCTCAGTACCGTTATTTTATAAGAAATGTGATCTTTTCCTTAGAGCCCCAAATTTGTGCTTAAACCACCTTTGAACACCCCAGGCCAGCGCCGTTCGCTTGACCGGCCGAGGCTGCACCTTCGGTTTTCCATTTGTCCTCAAATGTTTCCCTCTCCAGAGCCTCCTTTACCTTTCTCTACCATCTGATCAAAATGTTACTATACTCCCCTGGCTTCTCAACTTTCTCCTTTTCAAACCTTTCTTCACTTTTCTCTACCAGTTGTCTAAAATGTGACTACATTCCCCTCTCAACTTTCTCCTTTGAATTCCTCCTTCACTTTTCTCTACCAGCTTTGTAAAATGTTTCCCATCTTAAATTGGGAATATGAACAAACATCAGTATAGTAAGAGATATTGAAAGTTTTGATTTTGAGAGCACTACATGAATCAACGAAGAGGCACAACCATGTCGCAGTTACGCGCTTTTTTTAATTTAAGAACCAGTAAATTTTACCGAGGCTCACTGTTGCGAGGTCGTAGATAGGCCGTAAAGAGGCTAGCATTTGTGTATGTGTTTGTAACCTGTGTTTGTGTGTGATGATTGCGCCTTTAAAAGGCTTACGGTTCGACCTTGTTGAGCCGCGTCCTCGTAATTCAGTTCTAACTCAGTGCAAGGAGGGCGACTAGCAAGGCTGTTAGTTACTTTACTTACCGAAAACATTTCTGTAATTAATATATGCAGTTCTATGGTGCTAAACAGAACAGCTGAAAAAAAAAGAAAGAGATCGAAATTGTTTAAAAACCAATATCTTTTTGCGAAAGAAGTACATTGTATCAGTACATCTCACATATCCTGCTAATATATGTGTAGTAGTTGCGGTCGTCAGTCAAGTTTACACTAGTAAGCAAGATAATTATTTATCCTTCTATACGGATATCAGAGTAAAATATACTTTATAGTTTGTGTCTTTGTATAATAAGTATTATGGAAATATTACGAGGTTTGTTCTAACCCGGCCGTATGTTCGTGAGACTCGGGATTTTCAGTCAAAATCGGGGTGATTCGGACATTATTAGCTGGGATGGTTGGAGGGACGAACCTGCATTCGCAACTCTTCATGAATTGAAATTAGTTATAATTATGTAGAGAGACCCAGCCTGAGATGCATTGTATCATCCGTTATTATAACTGAAACCGTAAATATTAAAACAAAAGTTATTTAATACACGACCTTCGTTAACTGACCAAATTCCGAGGAAGCGATTGGTCAAATTCGATCAATCTAAGTGTAGACTTTACAACCGTGGGTGTATTTCAACACACTACGATCAAAAGTGCTGAATAGAAAATGGTCCGCTCTTCAATTGCAATAATTGTTATATTAAATAAAAAATCACTGGATGCATGGGTGAAAATGATATTTTTTGAACTTTTACTCCTGCGAAAGTTGACATTTATTAGAAATCGATTCCTTCTTTGGATGTAATGAATATCAGATTTACAACTCGGAATTGTTCTTAATGCACTACTACTTCATGCATTATTCAGATTCTAAATCTCATTCATTATGTCGCCAGAGCGTGAGTGTATTGTAAACAAAGTACGAACTGAAAGTCATTAACCTTTTTTAGAAGTGGATCCAGGGATCGTGACGGGGGTGAAATGTCGTCCATCCTTTTCGGCAAAAAAAAATCAAAGCAATTGAATATTGTTAACTAAAAAAATGTGTTACCTTTGTTTAATAAAAATGTTTATCTCTGAGAATCAGATTATAGAAATCCGGAAAAGTCTGCCACTCGTAACTGCGTACTTTTCGGGTCCCTGTGGGTTAATGGAGTGCACGTGGCGACGACGTTTTGACTACGTTCCAGCTAGTCAGAAAAGTCGTAGAGTTTATACTTCGCTACGAGGCACAGTGAACACGAACGGGCTTTCGGATTTAGCTGTAATTTTTATGAATGGTCACGCAGTCTCGATCGACAAGATGGAATTCTGTAGGCGTTTTGTAACGGCGCAATTAGAACAGATGACGTCAACTTCACTGTTCTGAATATGCAACCGGAGGAATGCCAATAAGAACTGTTATGAATCGAATATTCTTTGCAACCTATTTTCTATCTTTTGCTTTCAGTTTTTTATATTCCAAGTAAATGCCAACTCTTCATTTAGGAACGGTATTAACGTGGTTTTCCAGCACATGGCATGACAAAGTAAATAAAAAGTCAAATAAGAAATCGTAAAAACAAACTATAAAGTAACTTTTTTTTGGTCAAAATAGTCACCCCTTTTTTCAAATCCTGGAGGCTGGATCCACCCCTGGCTTTATATGCAATCTGAACTCACTGCATTGCAAGGCGCGATACATGACTTAGAGAACTTAGAGAACTTGAAGCAAAAGGTTTGAACAAACAAAAACTTTAAAATTAAAAGAACATAATTAAATGACATATTAAGTTCAAATAGTATAAAATACTTAAAAGAAATCACAAAAAGCTGTACATGAAGAAACATTAAAATATAGAACTTTTTACAAAATTAACGCAAAGAAGATATAATGTCCAGGAGCAAGTAGCAAAACTTCAACTGAAATTTGTCAAAAGCTGAAATTAAATCGTAAAAGAAATGTAGCAAAAACCTTGATTTAGAATTTGTCAGCAAGTCCTTTGGGAAGTAAGTTCGATGTTTTAATAAACATTAGAAGAACTCAACCAGTATTTAAAGTGTTTTCACACGTCGCCACTGTCGATCAAGTACCGACAAAACTGAATCGCCATCTTGAAGTGATCTTGTAAAAAAACGTCTGGAATCTGCATATTTTCACTCCCAAGTGTTCGCCTCCATAAAATAAACCAGTTTTAATAATTGCAAATCTGGTATTCATCAAACAAAAAAACTGACCAAAAATGTCGCAAGCTGCTTCACACGCAACACAAACTTCAACCCTGTCTAAAAGGCGGGAAAACTGCTGGACGCGCGCCACAAAGCCGGCCAAGTTTTATAACTTGATTGTATACTCTATATAGGGCAACTTTCGCTGGAGTAAAAGCTCAATAAAGCTCGGCATATGGCTTATGGTTAAACCAAGAATCAAAGGTTAAAGTTCATAAGAGCACGGTTTTGCCGGTTAGTGACAAATAAACTGAAATCTTTGCTCTTTCAATTCCCGGCCGATTTTTTAATGTATTACCGTGATACGAATTATGAATAACAACTGAGAAGGCCACTTAAAAAAATATCCCGGTTTATCATCAAAATTTTTTGAAAATTCAATGAGGGAGGGCGAGTTTTTTTTTTTAGGGTTAATGCTTTTGCGGACTGCTGAGTTAGCCCGGGAATAAATCTGCACCACCAATTACCAAACTAAGGTTGGACAAAGTGACATTTCTAAGGTGGAGTTTGAATGGCTATATACCACAGGAGCGCTGATCGATGAATGTCAACAAAAGTACTGATCGGACTGAATTCAGCAATTGCTATCATTCTCACTGCTTTCAACTAAAACATTTACTTAGCATAACCAAAACTAAAGATTAAGTTCTTCTTGCATGTGTTTCTAGAGCCGGAATCTAGTTTTGCTTGCCCTCTACTTACGATTATTACAAAACTGCGCTCAGCTCGACAGTTGTTTGCGCTTGAAATATTTGCTTGTCGAAGGCGTCAGTTTATGTAAGCGTTTATTTGTCAAACGTGTTTAATTCGTCAGTAGAGCATCGATCTATAAAAAAGTATCAATAGAGTATCGAGTATCTACATCAATGCGTCTTGCTTTCTCATCGCAAGTTTAACAGTAGTGATGTAGGTCACTATCTACCAAAAATACCGAAGTTTAATTTATGGACGCCGACGATTTCCGAAGATTTACCGAAGATGATCGTTATTCAAAATGGCGGCCAAAAAAACTACCAAAATTTATGCAAATGCGTTTCCAAACAAGATGGCGGCCAAAAAAACAGGCCTATCGTGTTGGTAAGGGTGGTCGTAACCCTAGGTCACGCGTTGGTAAGGGTGGTGGTGGCCCTAGATCACGATCAGGAGATGATTGCGTGACAGAGAGATGGTGGGTGTGAGGCAGGGGGTGATTTTGGTGTTCAGGGAGGGGTGGGTGAGGGTGATTTTTTTTATTTTTAAAAAAGAAGCCTAAGAAAGATGTCCTTGTGGTAGATGACGATGACCATGAGTTTGGAAGCTCTAGATCGTGGCGATCTCTCCGAAGACTGAAGGAAGAGGTGAAGAGGGGTTGGTTCAAATAGGAAAAAAGAACCAATGAGAAGAAGCAACGCGTCGGATCGGGATTGGTTGGAAAGAAAGGGTGGAATGGAGATAAAAGGCGCTGTCCGGCCAGACCCTCGTCAATGTTGGTTGGATCGAGTCAGAAAGATGGCTAGCCCCTGTCAGGAGGATTTGAACAGAAGATTAGAATGATACCAATCCTTGTTTGAAGAAATGATGGACATGGACAAGAATAAGTTGGAAAAAGAATCGAGATGGTCGTCCACGTGTCAGCAAGAACGCTTGAAAGCGTCTGAGGAAGAACAAACTTTACCTGAAAATGATTCAATTGTTTATTTACGGTTATGGAGCCCTAGAGAAAGTGAAGAATTGTTTGACCGGATGTTAGCTCAACCAAATGAAGATGTTCGATTTCAAGTGCGAGCCGAGATTTGTTGGCAGACGTGTCGTGAGGCGAGTGACTTTGACACGCTGTTGCAATACATAGCACTTTAGCAGACCTGTGGCTGAAGATCCAACAAGTTGGAAAAGAGAGAAATTATAAGTTTGAAAACATGGACGAGGCTGAGAGATGGCTGGCTAAGAAGAAAAAAAAAAGAAACCAAGCGGTGCTACGAACTAACTTGAAAAAAGGATACACACACAGAATTTTTGGAATAAGTGTGTTGTTTAATAAAAAAACAATCTATGTACAAATTTTTGAAAAAAAAACAATAAAACAATGTTCAAAGTCAATGTTTATGTTGTTAGTTGCTCCTCTTCTTCGGCCCTAGAATAACCGTAAGGGTAGCTGATAAACGTATCAAGTGGGATCCGACTTTGTCGTGCGGGAATTGGCCTGGTGCAATCACGATGCCACCCTATGTGATTCCTATTATTATTATCCTTCCAAACCTTATCCGCGTCACGATCCCAAAGCCCGTCGGACCATCCACTACGTCTTTCATCATGTGCATGGCCTCCCTTATCATCCACCTCAACGTTGCCGTGCTCCTCGTCGTTTAGAAAAAGACTCTCTTCACCTTTACCAACAACAACCGGTCGATCGACCTTATGTGGCTTACAAAGGAGGTCATTTAGAAAAAGACTTTCTGACCCGTCTTCACATTTCTTCTTACAATTTGGAAGACGTCGGATGCTCTACATTCAACACCATGACCCGTTTGGCTACCATCGCCTCCTGTGGCTATCATCTCAACCCCTTTCAACATCATTGCCCCAAAGTCGAGTGTTATCATTTCGTACAGTGGATGCGGGGACGACAAGGCTTGACGCCGGACATGAACTTTACCCAAAGACTCGCTACGTTTTTAACCTCTTAGAGTGAACTCAACCACATGTAAAAATACGTTATTAAAGATACCCGTTTTTACCAAAAACCAGTGTGCTGATTGTGTCTTCTTTTTTAAAAAATAAAGGTCGTGGCCAAGATTCGAACTTGCGTCTTTACGGCCACAGCGCAACATAACCACTATACCACCACGACACGCCACGATAAACAACACGGATCTTAAAAATAAAAATGAAAAAACCAATCACCCTCACCCACCCCTCCCCGACACCCAAAATCACCCCCTTGACTCACACCCACCCTCCTCTCTGTCACGCTATCACCCCGCTTCCTGACCGTGACCTATGGTTACCACCAACGTTACCACCACCGTTACCAACACGATAGGCCTGTATTTTTTGGCCGCCATCTTGGAAACTCATTTGCATAGATTTTGGTTGAAACAATGCAAACCCACATGATTACTCCTGGGTTTCTCTGGCTACAATCTTGAATTCCGAACATCTTCCAAAAATCTTTGGAAATCTTCGGCGTGCATAACTTAAACTTCGGTATTTGTAGTAGATACTGGCCTACATTACTACTTTTGACAGACGAAACCCTTCCGACAAACAAAATCTTACATAAACTGACACCTTCGACAAGTCAAATGCAGTCATATCAATCAGTCAAAGTGTAGTAAAAATAAATTTACAGAAATTTTGGTGACCCGCACACCCACCCGCACCCGCACAATCCAACCCGCTACCCGCACCCGCACAATCCAACCCGCTATCCGGAACCCGCGATCTTTAGTCAAACTCCCTTTGAGGTACTTTAAAAGATCTTCATGTAAACCTCCCCATGTGTAATTATTTATCTCATATATCCGATCTATCATATCATAGATATATACAAATCCATAATACAGTGATTTAAATAAATTTAGTAAAGATTACGTCATTAATCTTTCTATTTTGTAAAGATTGTCAAATGAAAATTTATTTAGGGACAACAACTGATTCAACCATTGCATGGCATTTTGCCGGAATCAGGTAAGCTCTCTCGTTCGAGACGAACTACTCGTTTCTGAGGTCTGGTAAAACGAACAATATACCATTTTTCGGCAGTTCTTGAAAACAAGACACGGAAGTTAGTTTTAAAAAATGAATGGAAAATATACATGCGCAATATTGTCTAATTTTTATTTACTTAGGTTTCGGAAAACTGCATTTTGTTGAAAATCTCAGACTGGCGAGTTCCGCAAATGTTCGTAAGTTACTTCACTTTAGAGGATAAAAACCGTACACATTCACCAGCTGAAATGAACTTTTTCTGATATTGGTTACATAAATTAATTTCTTTATATCAAGCTTTGGAACGGTCTCAAACGAGCATCTTTCTCTTTGGCAGTCAAAACTATACACAATCGAAAATTTTTTCAAGATTAAAAGGATGAGCGACATATTTACCAGCTGCATGAGCTGAACTTTATCTCAGATCAGTACTTTATATCTTAGCTACAGGCAAGCTTTAAAAATGTCAGTTCAAATGAGCTTCTTTAGTAAAGATGTTTTGATAGTCAAGGCCTAACAGAAGTCGGAATATTTCTTTCCGGCTAGTGAATTTTTGTTGCCTAATTATTTTAATTTACCTTCGCAGATGATAGCGTTTCATTTCAACGCAAGTCGATGTCACGCAAGTTTCCACAAACCACAATTTAAAGGCCACATTTGAGCTAGATGATTAAGAACACGTATATATCACGAGTAACCTTTTTTTTTGCGATGTGGCAGACGTGTCATTTGCGAAGAAAGCGAGTTTGTCATTGAAATCTGATGTCGTCGATCAATTCTGAGAAAGACTGCGTCGGTTTCAATTTTTTTCCAAGAATTTTAATTTAAATATTTATTATACAGTTTCCATGGTTTTTGGAATATAATTTAAATTTCTAGTCGATTAGCAGCCTGCTTACCCGAGCGCAACATTCCTTTTCATTTGTTTGAGCAGGGTCAATCAAATCATTATCTTTATGACGACCAATCAGCAATCACTATGACTTACCGCGTTACTTGACAGTTAAAATATCTGCGTAGAGGTATTTTGGCGATTAACAACTCCAAATGTCAGTGAAAGCGACGACAAATGTGAAGTCATTTAGGTGTTCATTTTTTGGCTAAACTCGCTAATTATACTTTAAGTCTTTGAAAATCATTTAAATTAAAGGAAGGTAGTGAAAAAATTATCTTATCAAGTAAATCAAATACAATTGTTATTTAAGAAGAGCCTCCATTGTAGTCTGTACTCTTTGAGCTTGAATTGCCTCTAACCAAAAACAAGCCTTGCGTGACGACTTAGGTAGCGGCGGCGAAGGAGACTACAAAATTTCTAAATGACAGTAATCTTGAATCAAATTCTATAGAAACCATCATTAAATAAATGAACTTTAGTCAAACTATCCAAAGGTGATAATTTTATAAAATACCTCACCACAGTATCAGCTCGAGTGCAACAACAATTGCCGATTAATACGAAGGACAAGAAGCAAGACCCGGAAGAGTTAAAATTTTATTCTAAAACAAAAAAAACGAATGGACTGTCTTTTACATATAAAACGTGAATTTTTTAAGCTGTGTGACAGAGTAAAAATCGCGATAACTTCTTAAAAGTTTTATACACTTGGAATTTAAACATATAAACTTAAAGTTTAAGTTTTGATCGGTTATGTAACTGTAAGCAGAAAATATTGTTCCTCTCAATGCGGGATAACAGACAAACAGTGCATTATACCGTAATATATGCTTGCTTTACCGAATTTATCAAAACCAAAAGGCACTTAACAGTATGTAACACAGAAAATTTGTGAAAGAGTTTACTCATTAAATGTGATTGGCATCAAAACACAACTATTTAATTCTAATCGTCTTTTTTAAACAAATCTGCGGCTGAGTTGAAGAAGATACAAACACTCGAGTTCTTGAAAGCAAACGACAATATGAATAAGTTTACAAAACAAGCACATTACCTTTTAAAAAGATAAAACTTCCTGGACTGGAATTAGACACTAACCTCACAAAAGATACCGGTGCTTCTAAAATACAGTACTTACCCTTTGTTGGCGCGGCGGACGTTGTTGGCGGCGGACGTGGTTGGCGTAATCTCTGCTTCCCAACCACAAGGTCCCCAGTTCGATATTGGCAGTTTGCCTTTGTGTGATCTTCTTTTCTGCCTAAGCCAACTCAGCATTCCATCCTTCCGGGGTAGGTAAATGAGTAAATGCAGCTTTCTAAAAACTTGCGGAAATCAGTAATTGTGTTCGGACAGGACTGGGCTTGCAGGCATCCAGGCAGGATAAACAAAACCAAAATTACCGCATTCTTGCCGATGGCAATTAATTGTTTTGGCCCCTCACCGTTTGAGAAAATTCTTTAACAGTTTTTTTATTTAATAAAATAAATTAGCCAGTATGTCAAACGGCTTTAAAAATATCTAGAAATAAACCGCCAGCCTAGGAAGTAGGATAAATGAGAAAT
>JAOBAY020054135.1:0-13151 GCA_025331085.2 Zoanthus sociatus
TGAGGCTGAAAATCGCCAAAAATTTAAGAACATGTTAAGAACATGCTGAGGCTGAGAAAAGGTGAAGAACATTTATTTTTAGCTTTTCGTTGGGCTTCTTGACTAAAGTCTACAAATTAAAATTTTACATTACATGTTTTTCATTTACCAAATCACATTTCTGACAGGTATATCTCTTGAGACAAACTAGAAAGAAAGTCGATACAGTTTTATCGAAAGAGTACAAAGTACACGTACAAATCAGTGTAAACACAAATGTACCACATACGATTCTAGAAGATTCTACAAAAAATTTCTAAAGAAGAACTCTAAACAAAACTTCTAAAGAAGAATTCTAAAATAGAATTCTCAAGCGGAATTCGGAAAATATTGTAGGTAAAACTATTATTTTTGTAGTAAAACCGAACTGCCGACCATTTAGTGTTTTGAATTTCGTGACCGAGTACCGGTCGTATAGACCCTTCCAATCTCGAAAGCTTTGTAATTCAAATTTGTCGTTAGCAATTCAAGTTATCGCATCAAAGTATAATCGTTGTTGAAAATGCTCTGAAGTAAAATCAAAATATTTCTAAAAATGAATTGATAATCACATTTCTCGCAAAATCGAAATGTTTTATTTTCGGTTCTTTATTTGTACTGTAAATTTCAGAACCCTGAATATTTCCGTTCCAGCCAAGATATGACTACGGCATAAAAAGATCAAGAATAAATTCATTTATAAATATTAAATTTGCTCCAATAGTCTCTAAGTTAAAACAAGATTCAATTTTAAAACAGCTGTTTTAAATAGTTTGATGTAACCCTCAGAAGTAGAAAGTTCCGGGAAATCGTATATTTTCAAAGAATTTACAATGGCTTCCTGGAAAGATACGATGACTTGAAATTAAATTAAAAGTAAAAAATTTCCGCGTAGAACGGTTGTCTAAAAATTTCATATACATCAATGGCAGAAAATTAGTTGGAATAAAAAGAGAAAAAGAATTAAACACAAGGTCAAGGCTTTCGGATTTGACTTTGTTAATATTATTTTTATTGATGCACATCAAACCTCTCATTTAGTGTATTTCGTAAAACGGTTTTCTCAATTAAATTGTACGTCATAACGTTCAAACTTACCAACCTTGCCATCCCTTAGTCTCTTCATAAGAGAAAAGCTTTCACATTATCATTTTCTCTAGTGCTCAGCATGGATCGGTTTATTTAGAAACAACTTCGTTCAGTATTATAGCTGCAAGGTTTAGATTTAAACTTTCTCACAACTTACAACGCTGCGATACGAATCTGATTTTCGTCTTTTGGTCCACATATATGTGTAAAGAATTGAAATCTTATCATTGAGTAACAATTTGCAAAGGGCAAAGTAAGTTATTAGATACCTAAAGCAAAAGATAGCAGCGGCGAGTACCGACAAAGAAATAAAGTTATTGCTTATTGAATACAAAAATCAAAAGTTGCATTTTGGAATGTACCGATCACGAGCGAACCATCTGCATGTTTATCGTAGTCTTATCTTACAAGCAGCAAAAAGCTCATTTTTTAAGTCACTCTACAAATTGTTACAAATGATCTTTCTAAGACTAACCTTTAGAGCCTGAGGTGTCGATCACCTTTTTGTCTGCCATTTCAAAATGAAAGCCTCTCTACTAAAAATCTCTTTTATGAACTACTTACAACTCTGTTAACCTGGTTCAGTCTTGCTTGAGTAAAACACACCCCTCGCCGAGTTGTTGTTACTTCACTGGTGTCACTACAATAAGTATGACTGAGTTTTATTTTCAGTAGAAACTGCAAACGATAGAACAATCCAAACAGGATAAAAGTCTTGCGCTAGCTATGTATATAAAAAAAAGTAAAAAACAATTTCTCAGAAAAGATTTTCAGATTAACTCGGAGCGTAATAATTCCAGGAACATAGTTTCTATTTTCCTTTGGGGAAATTGACCTTTCGAACCTAGTTCCGTTTGAACAACTGCTGCTATATCGCATAATGTCTGTCGTTAACGAGAAGAAGGGGTAAGGTTTCATGGGTTTTGAAACTGAAGATAAAATATGAATGAAATAGTAAGAAAAAGCAAGATTCTGAGAAGATGATGTTTGAAAAAGAAGCGCAAAAGCAGCTGTTACGAAATATCATTTCACTATCACTCTCCTAATACAGATGCCATTTTTGCGGGCGACCAAAGGAAGCGCGCAAAACTAATATTTTGAATGGTCAACGGCATGTGCAAGAAGCGCAAAGGCAGTTGTTTTTAAATATCAGTTCACAATCACTATCGTATTACATTCGCCATTTCTGCGGGCGAAAAATTAAGGGAGCACGTAAAGCTAATCTTTTGAACGGTCAGCAGCATGTGCCGCGCATGGGCTAAAACTAGGGGTGTTCTGAAAGATTTTCATCTTCCAACGTACTGGTATGAATGAAATGTTTCGTCTTCCAACTGGTATATGAATGGAATGCTTTGACAAACTCCAATCGGGAGCAAAATTGTTGCTACACATGAGATGTTTTCTTTCAAAATTTGCATATCAAATAATAAAATCGGGAAAAAAGGCCTTTTTTCTATTAATATCCCCCTTCCCCCCATGCAATGTTGCAGTCTTGTTATAGTTGTACTCTGAAAAATGCAATAACACTATTTTGACAACATTGCCTGGGGGGGAGGGGGGTTTTAAAAACACAAGGTTGGTTCTGCCTCAAATACGTGAAACTAGCTGTATATAATGAGCTGCCTCAAGTCTTTTTGCACTCCATTGTAGCTAGTTTACAAGCCTAGTGGCCCATGGAGCCGCGGCCCCTATCTCCGGCGCGGTTTCTGTAGTGTTAAGAGGATGAGAATCTTTGACTCCCCTTGGACGGGACACTAATCCATCGCAGGTTAGCTCCTAGCAGATGCTGGTACTCATTTACCTACCCCGAAAGGATGGAAAGCTGAGTTGGCTTAGGCTTAGATATATTTAGTTATGAAAATTAAGGATTAAAATATTTTGTGCAAGATAAAAAGCGAAATTTTTCCAAACTGTTTATATGAAAAGTATGAGATTTCGCAAGGAGAATTTATCGATTTGTCATTTGACATGTCTAGGGCTTAAGTGGTTAAAAGGAAGAAAAAGATTTACGTCAGAAAAAAAAAGAGAAGGAAGAGAGGTACTGGGTAAGAGATCAATGGAGAAATTCTCTCACCTGTTTATTTCGAATATCTGAGATTGGATAATCCTCTCTCGCTTTCACCAGATACGCAGCCAGATTAGCCGTATACGTGCTAATCAGTACCAACGTAAAAAACGCGAATATGACTGACGTAAAACGTGTACTGGTTGCGCGAGGAGTAACGTTATCAAGTTGAAGCTTAAACACCAAGCCCCATACGTAAGACATACACGCGGGAAGATTGAATACCAGACGTGAGTTACCGTAATTGTGTTTGTAGTGGCCGTATGGACTCAAGCGATCAAAGCTCCAAATTATAACAAGCATAAAATTGACTACAGCCACACCAACAATCCATAAGTTGGTTGAAAACGGATAAAAGAAAGCAAAATCCCAGAATGTCGTTTCGGTTTTGGCCACTGAGATCATAATCTTCGTTTCACTGTGGAGGAGAGCGGGTGAATAATCGATAACGCGCGATCGTATCTCGTTAATAGTCAACATCGATAGAGTCATGTCGGCTTTCCCTTGTAAGATATCATTAATCATTCCATTCCAGGTGTGAGTTTTTGTATTGTACGCCCCGTATCGTTCGTCTTCTACGAAGTAAATATCTGGCTGAAAATTCAAATCTTGCTGCAACAGTTCCAAAATATCGAACATGAATCCTGAGCAACAGTATCTCTCAACTTGACGGATACCAGATGCGTTTCTGGTTTTCTTGTACTTATAGCAAGGGTGGCTCAAAATACATTCCTCGCCTGGTTTGAGTTTCTCTTTACTTACAATTGTAACAGGATCTTCCTCGATTGTCACCATACGAAGGACTATAGAAGAAGGTTTGTGGGTCTCCTTTTGCCAAAAATTGTAATAAAATGTAGTGTTGTTGTTATCAACAGCTCCAACCGTCGTCCAATGACGTTTTTGTTGGTCTTTGTTTAGTTGTGCAATATCGTACTTATAAAATACCCTTTTTCCTTGACTGTTAAAAGCAATTTTGCCTGTAGCCCCTTGAAGCTTTTGAAGAGTAAGCATTCTGTAACAAGAGTAATAACTAATTGAAAAATAACATTATTTATACTCGGATTTTGGAGTAGCTGAAAAGCTACTTTTTCCGAGTTTGGCACACACACGACACAGTTAAAAACCCTAACTGGTAGGAGGCAAACCAGTTGGCTATTTACATAGTGTGGTGAATTTGACTCAGGGAACACCCAAGACAAGTCCAGACAGTGATCAGAGTGAGATTTGAACCCAGGACGTCCGCATGCAAATCCAGCACCCTGACCACTGAGCCACGCTTCCTCCTAAAAAAGTAATGAGATTTTTTAGATTATATTTGTGAGGTTTTTTTTGTTATGTTAGCACCCTAGCTATGCCAATAAAAAGAGATTTGGGATTTCAAATTGGATATAAAGATCAGTGCTATGCTGCAACAAACATTTTAGGAACTAACGTGGTTATCCCGGTGCAGTCGAACCTCAATTATACCGAGGCCTCGATTATCTGGAACTCGATTATACCTGGACCTCCATTATACGTGGACCTCGATTATCCGTTCCTCGATTATCCAGACCTCGATTATCTGGACCTTGGTTATCCGGGCCTCGATTATCCGGACCTCGATTATACTCGGACCTCGATTATACTCGGACCTGGATTATACTCGGACCTCGATTGTCCGGATCTGGATTATCCGGACCTCGATTATCTGGACCTCGATAATCTGGACCTCGATTGTTCGGACCTCGATTGTCCAGATCTGGATTATCCAGACTTCGATTATCTAGAACTCGATTATCCGGACCTCGATTATTCGGACCTCGATTATACCCGGAACTCGATTATCCGCGTACCTCGAATATCAGAACTATTCGATTATCAGGACTTTTTTCTCTGGTCCCGTTTCTTCATGAATATTAATTAGTTTTCATCTTGAAAACTCGAAGCTGCATATAGGCCGATTAATCTGTTGAAATAGCGTTCGGAAGTGCTATGAGATGTTTTAAAGGCAAACAAACATGCTTGAACATTTTAGAGTGTTAGGATATCTCAACAAAAAGTGAATGTATGTAAATGCATAGGGACTGTAAGTTTCATAATGAAAATGTTTCTTTACTGTTCACATGCTTATAAATCTTTTGTTTACATATGTATTTCATTGATATTCATGTTTTCGATTATCCGGACTCGCGATTATCCGGACTCTAGATTATCCGGACTCTAGATTATGAGGACTCTCGATTATTCGGACTCTAGATTATGAGGACTCTCGATTATTCGGACTCTAGATTATGAGAACTCTCGATTATCCGGACTCTCGATTATCAGGACTCTAGATTATCAGGACTGTCGATTATCCGGACTCTCGATTATCCGAACTCTAGATTATCCGGACTCGCGATTATCAGGACTCTCGATTATCCGGACTCTAGATTATCAGGACTCTCGATTATCCGGACTCTCGATTATCCAGACTCTCGATTATCCGGACTCTCGGTTATCCGGACTATTTTCCGAAGTCCCGGTGAGTCCGGATAATCGAGGTTTGACTGTAGTGTTTGAATACTAAGAAAGACACATCTGGCCCTAAAAACTTGCCTCCTTGGGACTGATCATTTATAACGGCAATATAGTATTAGCATGCGCTTGCAGCTGAACTCTTGAGATTTTGATTGTTGATTAGGATGATGGTGATGATATTGATGAGGAGAAGGTGCTGATCGTGATGATGAGGACGAGAAAGTTGATGATGATGAGAAAGATGGTGATGCTGATGCTGTGGATGACGATGATGAAAGTAAAGCTGATGATGAAGGTGACGGAAGACAACAAAAACTATTATAACTAGCACCGGTCAAAACTCTAGATATCGTGCGAAGGACCGTTCAAAACATGACGTACGGTGACAGGACATACAATTAACAACTATCCCCCAAAGGCGAGATGAATAGTGGTGGATATGTACGGAGACATGAAGCGTCGAGGTATATCTCAAGCACTAGGCACCGACCGTGATAGGGATAGTTGTTGTTTTAGTATTTAGCAAAATAGAGAGAAAAAAAAGGAATTTTATTTTCAAAGAAACAGTACAATGTATTCTTTTTATTTTTAGCACGTGCGATTTCTGTAACTTTGGCTTCTGCCACTCAGTGAACTGGATATCGCGAGTTACGATAGCCAATCAAAGCGCGCGAAAATGGATATCGACTCAGGCGTGGTAAATAACAAAGCATATTATAAAAATATGATTAATAGGACAGGACTGTCCATATCGTGACAGAACATAAAAAACATATGATAATATTAATAGTAATACGACGGGAAAAAGGCGTGATATGATAATATGTTGGAAGGTATCATGATACTATGTGAAGCATACACATAGTAGTAAGCATCTGATTCAATCGACTAACCTATAGATATCTCTCCCAAGTGTCCTTCGAGTTTCGATATCTGTATCATTATCCATAAGTGAAAGGCGTTTTTTGAACAACGGCGCTTGATCCAAAGCTTTTTTAACAAGACTAATAGCATCTGTCATGAGTTCCATGTGTGTAAAAGGCCAATTCATTGCTATGGTGTTCTCTATAAAGGCGTTAGCATCACTGTTGGAGAGAGAATCAAACGCAATCCATACAAATTGTTTTGATAATACCCCCAACGACGACATTGCCTTTGATATTATTTCTGTGTCCGTAGGGTTAGTATCCATGACAACCATACACGTACTACTTTTATTTAGGACTACAATCTCCTTAGAGACCTGAAGAGCTTTGGTCCACTGAGATTCGCTTTGTTTCAGTGTTACTATTGTGAGAACAAGGGCAATTTTCTGTGCACGGTGGGCAAGGTCCGAGAATAGGATCTGATTATCTAGGTGGGAGGTGAATACTGTTATGCGAACACATGCAAGTTCAACAGCAATGCTTATAAACGCTCCTAATCTTGAGTCTTGAGAGGGTAACAGGCTAATGACGTTGTCACCCTAAAAACAGATGGAACAAAGAGATCAAGAAATTTGTCATTTTATGAACGTTAACGGTAATATGATTCATCATATCTAAGCTTATAAGGAGTCATTTATTTTTACCATCATGTTCACGAACACACAAAACCTTTGCAAGCGATTTTCTTATACGTTCTTAGACGGCTGACATGCATTTGTGCACACATCGCAGTGTAAACAAGAAAACTTTCGATTCCCCATATCATAATGACGTTAGCAAACTACACTCTTAATTATTATAAGAACGTTGAATTTTTCGACTGAGGCTGAACGTTCTTCAATATTTTCAGGATATCAGCCTCAAATGTTCTTAAACATGTTCTTAAAATATCTTTACTGATTTTAGACAATATAAATAATACATATACACCGTATGTGGTACATTTGTGTTTACATTGATTTGTACATGTACTTTGTACTGTTTTGATAAAACTCTTGTGACTTTCTCTCCAGTTTGTCTCAGGAGATATACCTGTCAGAACTGCGATTTGGTAAATAAAAAACATGTAATTTAAATTGTTCTCTGCGAATTTTAGTCAAGAAGCCCACTGAAAAGCATATTTTTCAGTAACACTGTATGAATTATTTGCAATAGGTTATCATCATAAATAACTGTTCTTCACCTTTTCTCAGCCTCGGCATGTTCTTAACATGTTCTTTAAACTTTTTGGCGATTTTCAGCCTCGTGTTCTTATAAAAAACGTTCTTATAAAAAAAGAGTGTATATAATTCAGGCTTTTGATCAGTTTTGGAGAGGTTATCGCTATGCATACGGCCATAGTTGAGACGAGGGGAGAAACTCAAGATGAGTTATCAAGATAACCGAGTCGAGCACTTACAGTGAAACTTGGCTCCTTGCAAGTGTTCGCTGCGAATTTTTGATTGACAGTTTGAGCAGAGCAAGTTGCAACGAGTGCATGCGAGCAAGTTGCTCAGTTTACTAAAATGCCGTAGTTCACACTATTGGAAATCGACAATCCCACAACTTCTACGATTTGTGTCTGTTTTACACAAGGCAACCACAAAGCACAATAATTAATTCGTTCCCTTTTTCGCTAGCGAAGTACTACGATTGCGGTTAAGTAAGCAGTTAGCAACTGACACATCAAAACTTTCCGTTTGCTCGCTCGTGTTGCAGCATCCCTCACAAACTGTCAAAAAAAGAATACCAATTTTAGAACGGAAATTCACAAGTTTTTCATCAAAAAACATTCGGTTTGACAAAAAAGTCAGTTATTAAGAAGCTTCTGGACAAAACCTTGTGCGAATTACAAATACTCATAATTGATGACTTTATTACGCAATATTTGATTATCCAAACATTCAATATTTTAAAAAAGGATTCTTGGTTTGTTGGGATAAGTATTTTTGTCAAATTCAACTAGAGAAATAGAGTAAATAAAAACAGAGTTCTGAGGTTAGGTTAGTACAAGTCTTTTTATGTAAAATAATGTTTTTTTTTTGTTCATTAATATTTTTGTTCATTAATCATAAAACGGTAACGAGTTTGTACTTTGCTCAAAACACAAAAGCTCGTTTGAGGAAACCGCCAAAAAGAATAATTAATTACTTTTATAACTTCCGCCAAACTATTTCAACATTTCAACTAGACCGGGCTGTCCTAACACTGATTAACTAGACGTTTTATCGCTCTGTAAACGGCGGCTATACTTACACTCGGCTCTCGTACTACTTGTTTGAGCCGGAAAATATTTCGTTTGTTTTCACATTTACTATACCCACTTACAATGGCGGCGGTCATCAGAAGCCGAGAGTTACGTTTATGCTCGTTTCATTTTCTCAAAAATATTTAGAACTTGCTTATTAGAAACTGCTTTAGGACCAGATTGCAAATAAACCCTATAGATTAATAACATATTACTCGTAGTATCCATGGTTTATTCCGAAAAAGATCTCAATGCGTGAAACGTCAGATCGGATATATAATTATACTGAAGAACTTTAACTTCATTTTTAATTACGCGTTAAAACTTTTTTTTTTTCGTTTGAGACTCACGTTTGACATCTAAAAGTTATAAAAGCAATGCCGTTGGCTTTTAGTTTATGCAAACAGAAAATGTGAAACAGTTGATGGGAAAACAAAATCTACAGTAATTGGTCAGTTGCAGTATAAAAAGTCTTTTTAATTTACGCAAAATTTCCCTTGAGGTAAAAAAGAAATTTGAATGAAAACTTATCCATTTGTTGATAATGCGTTATTATTTTCACAAGAGGATAAAAAAAAAATAGTACATGGACTTGGTCTTGGCTTCGCTGATAATACAAAATTTTAATTAAGCAATAACGGGTCATTACTCATTTATTGTTTTTTTTTATTTTATTTCTTTCATGAATTGCTATTTCTTCAACAATTCTTTCTATGTTAGTCTTTGATAATTCGATATTGCGTAGAAGTGAATTTTAGGACGTGAATATATTGGACGAGCATTAGCGCAGAGATCCTTCCCAAATTATTGATCATATTCCTTGCACTTGCCTTATTTTTAATTTACAATATAGCTATTCATTTTCTTTAAAAGGCACACAATCAAAACCACATTCATTTTTAAACTTAACAAAAAATGTTTTTTTTTTATTTCAATTTGTCCTGTTAAATGCAAACAAATAATTTAGAAACTACAAGTTGCTAATTTTAAATATATCGTACTACTATTAATTTTGCTTACTTGACTTGGTGACTTCAAACCAATGAAAGGCACTGCGAAATGATTTGCTAGTTCGGCTGCCAAACCATCAATGAACGAAAAGCCAGATCCCACGAGTGCTGCGATTCCTTTTGATGTATTAAAAGTTTTGGAAAGATGGTCGATAACAGTTAGAATGCTGGTGTTCTGCTTGTCTAGAAAAATCCAGAGCAACTCCAGTTCTTTTCCTTGTTGAATTGCGCTAGCGTTTTCTCTTAATTTTGAAGGAACAAGTATGGCTACTCGCGCTGGACTGCATGTTGTTATTGTATGAATTCTGTTATGTTGAAGGAGAAGTGCATACAACGTTGCAAGGAAAATTGCTCTTTTTAAGTACATGTCGTTCGTTTTTGTCCTTCCTGTAATATTCTCTCATCGTGTGAATGCAAATAACATCGATGACTTCTTTAAATTCTTAATAGCCCCACTCCAGAAGAGTTTTTTTGTTCTAATTTATAAAATATGCGAACGCCGAGCAATGACAATCAGCTGCGATTGGCCTTTTATGTCAAACTTTTTATAACAAAGTTCTATATTAGCATGAAAATAAATAGTTGCCAGGGGTCGTATTCGATATGCGAATGTAATGCGGTATTAAAACGAAATCGATATGCGATTTTTTGAAAATAAAATTGGCAGGAAGGAATCAATTCCGTATGCCGTAGTTTGAAAATGCATGCTGAGAAAATACCGTTGTTTGCCGATTATTGTTTTTAATTTTTCTCTACACCACGCGACAGCTAGCCGAAAAAGTCTCTTGTCCTGCGGGTGTAATGCAGAGAAACAACTTCATACATATTTTTACTGCATGTAATATATATACGTAACTCTGTTTTAATTCATATTATTTAAAAAAAAAACTTAAAGAAAGAAATATTTTTCAAGAAAGTTTTTTTTTGTTGATTTAGAGGACTAAACATTCCAGATAATTGCAAATATTTTATGAATAAATTCAAGGATAAAGATTTTTTTAAAAAGCGAAACTTATGACAACAAAACAACATAGCTATTTCTCGTTTTGTTTATGAGCCCAGGGGAATATTCATCAATAACTTGAAAGTTTTGTAAAATTTAACTTTGACGTTTTTTAGAAAAAACTTGAACGTATTTATACATAGTTTACGTGGATTTGGATTTTATCCAGATAGTTATATTTATAAAATCAAGAGCGAGTAAAAGTCGATTCATATTTAGTTTTAACACCAATATAGTTTTGTACGGCAGGTGCGACTCTGTTTCTCTTGGCACGTGAAATTTGGAGTCTTCAATTATTCTCTCCAAATAACTATATTAGTGCTTCTTTCCCCACTTAGCAATTTATACTCTTTTTTTTATAGTCAAAACTAACAATTCTGAAAAAAGCTTATCTGGATCAGATTTAGGTTAATAAAATAACACGTGAGCGCAGGGAATTTCCGAAAACCTCAATTAGTTTCATCAGTGTTTTTCCCTAATTTTTGTCCGCCTTATTTTTTTCTTCACACGTTTTTTCTAAGAATTGTACTTTTGTTCCCGAGCCTTAAAATTTTGACATTTTGAGCTTTATTTAATTCTTAAATAATTTTTAAAATATAGGTTATAACCAGTTTTGAGGGGAAAAAATTGCTCTGCAAGTGGAAGAACCGAAAATAAATAGTTTAGTAATTTTAATCACTTTTGATCCATCAAAACGAATTTTTAGTTTCCATAGAAACTTGCTTTTAAGGGAGTAGTATCATAGTCATGAAAACAAAGAAATGTAGACTAAAGAATTGTTTTTGTGGGTCAAGTGATTGAGCCTTAAAGACTCTTAAAATCTGAGTCTCGTGATTTTAATAAACTGGATTCTTATTTTAAAAAGAGTGCGTATTCGACTTAGAGCTATTATCAGCACCTTAAAAACTATTGTTGAATCTGCCGGCAGATATCTTAAATTTGAAACTCATGGCTCGATCGCTTATATATTGTTACAAACAAACTGATTTATATTTCATCTAGAAAAAAACAAACATTCACAAAACATGCAATTTGCAGGCATTAGATATTTTCATGTCTTTTACAGTGTTTCAGACTTAAGACTATTCTTAAAGCGAGCGCCAAAAGTTATCTAAGAATTTAAAATTTGAAAGATAAAAACAGTTCTAGACTTGTTTATCTTCAATGGAGGTAGATACCCCTATGGATCGAGAGAATTACATTAAGAAATTCAACTGCGGCTTTAAAGTAATTATTTAAAAACAAACACTGAAATCAAACAATTTATACCATGGCAACGGGGCAGCTTTTTATCATTGGCATTGCACGATTTCTTCTTGAAACTACAATTAACAGCTCGTAGATACCCAAATCAGAAATCAATTGAATTGCGCTACATTAAACAGAAGAACGCCGTCATATGATAAGTGGGTATTTTAATTGATTCTTTTTTAATCCCTTTCCCACGGAAATATCTTGAAAAACTTTAAACCTGTTTGAGCATAATTTAGTTATCTATATATGAAGGTGACTCAAGCATCAAGAACATTTTGGTTTTTAAATTAGTCTTTTTAATATATTTTAAGTAAGCTTAAGCTTAAGGGTTTTTGTCCTCGTTCAATATAAATTATGTGCCCTTTCGTGGCAATTACGTAAAGCCAAATACGTAAGCCGGTCGATCGTCAATTAATAATATCTAAGTGCTAGATCTTAAGTAAAATTCTATTTTCAGTTATGGAAAACAAAGCATACTCATAAAAAGAAACTCGCCAACGCACTTACAAAATATTCAGCGCTGTTGTATAATGAAATAAAGGCTGGAATGACTTCTTACTCAAAATTATATCACTATCTTTTTAATTATATACTTCTGGCTTTGTTATTTCTAACTAAAGTAATTTTATAGATAAATATATAGATAGACACAATTAGTGCTTTCTACTGAGTACAGTTTTACCACTGTTCCCTGTCACCGTTCTTACGGCCTATCAAATGCCTGAAGAATGAGATATATATGTGGCAAACTAGTTTTACAAACAGTTTCCGGGTGAAAAAAAATAAACACTCAGTTGATTAAAAACTTCCTTAAAGTTATTTTCTTGTCAGCAACAGCTGAATGTGTTTATTTGCGGTTTTGTATGCTTTAAATCCAACAAAACATTGAACTCGAGCCAATAGCTTTTGTCGTTTTTCCTAGCTGCAACGTCTTTTTGTTCCTTTTCTTGGGTGAAAAAAAAAATGAAAATGTGACCTAATAGTAATAAATCGATGGAACTAGTACTGGCAGATGATGCACAAAAAAGTAACGGCTTGTTTTGTCAGCAGGGGGGAAGGG
>JAOBAY020054167.1:0-13151 GCA_025331085.2 Zoanthus sociatus
TTGTTTCTCAACAAAATGATGTCATCAAATCAAAGACAAAGCAAAAAGTCACGTGTTTTTTGTTCACATGACTTTTTATCCGAGCGACTTAAAGGGGACAAATTTTGCAGTAAAAATTTGAAACTTCTGAATGCTGTATCTCCACGGATTTTCATCGTATTACATTAAACCTTAGCAGAAATATGTTTTTCATAATGTTCTGTTAGAAAATCGAAAAACTAATTTCGTGTCATATGCTCTTTAAAAAGGGAACTTCCGAAATTTTCCGAAGATTTCTGAAATCTCCCGAAGATTTTAAGAAAATTTTCAAAATTACAAAAATGCATAAACAGTTTTTAATCATTTTCTGAAGCTTTTCGAAAACTGTCGGATATTTCCAATGATTTCCTTACACGTAGGTACGGGATAAATTACCGGAAGTAAAACAAGTCATATAATAAACGATTTATTAACCTCACTTGCTCAGTCTGTATGTAAGAATATCAGACTTATTTTCTGTACGAACCTCACTGTGCTCCGTCCGTACTGTCAAGACCTCGGTCTGATATTTTTCCATATAGACCTCACACTCGGTCCGTACTGTCAAGACCTCGGTCTGATATTTTTCCATATAGACCTCACGCTCAGTCCGTACTGTCAAGACCTCAGTCTGATATTTTTCCATACAGACCTCGCGCTCGGTTAATAATCTCTAAGTACACTAATAATAAAAGAAAAGGAGCCATAATTTTGCTATACAAAATTAATATAGGGCTGTGCGACATAAGAATGAGTCTATATGTGTGTACATATATTTTCGTCCCTAAAAATTGAAAAAATCAGTTAATTATTATTATAGCATTGATTTTAAAGACTAACTATTTTTTTAAAGCCTCAAATCAAGAACATGGTAATTTTTTCTTCGCAGTTCTTTTTCCAGATTTACATCGAGCTGTAACAGCCCTGGTATTTACACCATTAACAAGCAAATTATCTAAGGTAAGAGAAATGCGACGCTGTGAAAAGCAACTTTTTCCTGGAATGATTCCCTTCAGTGATGTATTCTCTGCTGGTGTTTTGTCTCCTGACTTCTTCATCTGGTCCTTACAAGGAGGTTCTAGTGTCTTGGCCAATTCAGTAATATCATAACTTTCTGCTGCTTTGAGTTCATATTGTGTTCGCAGTGTATGTAGTGACATATTGTTCCTTGTACAAATGTGTTTTGTAGATGAAGAGGTCTTCATTTTACATATTTGACAGAACTGTGACTTTGTTGATTTACATCCTATATCCTTATGCATACCAGCAAGAGAATTGCTAGTTCTTAAGTATCCGTGTTTCTGTGCAGTTTTATCATCAAATTGTGTAGCAATCTCTCGAGTTTTGGGAAACAATGACCCAGGAACAAAAGATTGCCCTAATTTATAACCAGCATTTCTTAAAGTTTGAATTCTACTGTGTTCCGAGTTTTCATCTCCAGAATGAACTGAATTTGTTGCCCTTCTGGCGGAATAACTACGACAAACTTTAACTTTTGACTTTGGTCTCGAGATGTGATTTGATGGTAGTCTTGCTGAAATGGCCCTTGACGTCGGAAGTCCAGTTTGAACGCCAACCTGCCTTTTGTTTTTTTGACTCAATTGCTGTTTAACAAACACAAAATTTGAATATTCCTTGTCTTTTTTTCTCTCATTCACAGTTGTTTCTTCTTCAAGTTTGCCAAGCTCAAAAAGTCTTTGCATGAAAAGATCTTTTTTCTTTGAACCTCTATATATTGCATTTTCCACAGTTTCATTCACCCAGTTATCTGGAAATGGATCGTGATATTGATAATGCAATGCCTTGTATTCTGTTGGATTGACAACAAACAGTTCTTTAAAATCTGAGCATTCTGTAATCCACTGTTCTTTTGCTACAGTATCGGCATCGCCTAATTCTTTCTCTGTTGGAGCTTTTACTTCGAGTTTCTGAGAAGTTGATTCTGTAGAAATGTTTATATTAGGATGTGATGAGGATCTTTTAAATTTGACAACTGAGGAAGACAATTTCGGTGATGTGGAAGTTGGGACATCTCTCGAGTAAACTCTAAAGTTAAGAGAAAAATAATTCTTAGTAGAGTTTAGGTGGAGTAATTATTGGCTATATAGTGAATACAAAACTATATGTAAGCAAATATACTATAATATACTTTTATGAATATCTGAAGTTACCTAAAGGTATTTTCCTACCAGCTAACTTTTAGCAAACGTACTGGGTTCTTCAACTGGTACAAAAGTTTGAAAATTGTTTTTAATAAATACCAGTGTGTTTCTTAAGGCCAGTACACCAGTAAATTGTACTGACGTTCCGCAACGGCTGTACTACCTTTCCCCAGCAACGGAGTCTTGCAACTTTTTAATGTCACAACAGTAAAGTGTAATTAAGTTATCCCTTTCATAATTCGAATAGCTGTTATTAAGAGTTTCGCATAGAAGTAGATGCTCTTGCGACTTGATGCTCATACAAAAAGTTGATAACCATTTTTTCAAAAGGAAGACCTGGTATTTTTCTTTAGGACTGTAAGTTTTAAAAAGTTGGCTTCTCAAATGCTTAAAATTGCATTATTTTCCAAAACTCGAAAGTTCAAAATAATTCTGGCGATGCCCATAGACCTCTCCAGATACTTGAGCATTCGGCACTTAATGGCCTCGTACCCACTCCAGGTGTACCTGCTTTTACACTTAGTGTACCCCACTTCCCAAGCTTTAAGAAACACACTGAATACTCTCTTTAAAGGTTTTTATCAAATGGTTCAAAAGTTATAAAAGCTGGGTTTTGGATAAGGGACAGCGAACAATGAATTTTACCAGCTCTCTCTTGACAGCTGAGGAATTTTACCATATCTTCACAGGCTTTTGCCAGAGCAATTTTAGGTTTGGAATCAAAGTCAGATAAATTGTTTTAGTAAAATGCCTAAAAACTGTAAACTTAAAATTTAAATAAACATTTAAGTAAGCATGTTTGTTTGAACACTTTAGGTTTTTTAAGCTGTCACACAATAATTAGGTTTTTGTCATGGAAAACATGCCTGCTTGTACCAAGTAAAAATTTGCCAGCGCTTTCTATCATGACAAGTTTTTTAGCTGCCACTTGAATTTTTAAGCTAAAATCCTAAAATGTTAACTGAAACCCTGCAAAAGAATGCAAATAATTTCTTCTCTTCAACTCAAGACAAACAAGATAATCACTTTCATTTATTGGTTTTTATCAATGAAATTACTCAAAAGTCTAATGTCATGTATCTCTGAAGAGAGAACAAAGAATTATTGAGACTCCAATAACCATGCCCTGTGTTTTATACGAAATTAAAAAATATATAATTAAATTATATAATTATAAATATAATGTTATACCAGATAAATTAAGCATTGTAGTGGAAAGAATTTAAAACTGACGTTTTGGAATGGTGTCCTTCATCGGAGTGACCCTTACCAATTAAATTATAATTTTTATATAACATATAATTTATCAATTTTTCAAGTCATTTATTAGTAAATTGTCCAAAATACATATTTCCACACCCCTGGTTTTACATATGAAGAATTTTTTATTTTTTGTTTGAGCTAAATAACTAACTGTTTTCGTTAATATAAACAACAACAAAGACAATTAGAACTACTTGTCACACCAGACAATATGCAATAATCGCAACAAAAACAGATTTGGTTGGTGCAGTTAGTAAGGTCTCTGCTTTCCAACCACAAGGTCCCCAGTTTTTGCCGAGATTCAAATATTTGTGTGACCTTCCTTTCTGCCTAAGCCAACTCAGCTTTCCATCCTTCCAGGGTAGGTAAATGAGTACCAGCATTTGCTGGGAACTGACTTGTGATGGATTAGTGTCCCGTCCAGGAAGAGTCAAAGACTCTCATCCGCTTAACACTACAGAGATAAGTGCTGGCTCCATGGGCCACTAGGCTTGTAAAGGATTTAGCTAGCTAGCAACAAAAACATATAGATAGAAAATTTCAAAGTGGATTTGTGACTTTTTAATGTGTAGATTAAAAATAAGTGACATGGAAACATGAAAGTTTTTCAATGACCATAAAATGTACAAATACCTGACATTCTCATTTTCCTGTAAATGGGGCTGTGCTGTTGGAACAGGTGTGCCAACATCTACAATAGGTTCAAAAGGAGCTTCAGTTGCAGGAATTTCTCTTTTGCTGAGAGCAACAGCTAACTGGCTTCGCCGCAATGCAGGAGAGGATACACCTTCATTGTTCAGGTAGTGCTGAAGGAGAAACAATGCTAAACTCTAAACACTGCAGCCCAAGCTAAATTTGTGTAAAGTTTGAAATTATTATCATGACGATTATAAAGACTTTGTATGGGAAAATATTTTTCTAAAAATAAATTGAAAAATTGTTTTACAAATGACTGAAATAAAGTATTCTTACCTTGAATGTGTGTTTGTTTGTTTGTTGTCAGTGCATTTGTTGCATCTGGAAACACTTAACGAAGGTTTTCGAGTCTGACCTCTCTTCCCACTAAGAAAGAAGTATTTATCTACTGATGTGCTGAGAATTTATGGTGACTGGAAATCCAGAACAGAAAATATTTCGCTTTACATGCAGCTAGGTTTGAATTTCGAGTCTCCTACCTTCTTTTCTTTCTTAGTGGAAAGAAAACCTTCATTAAATGTCTTCAGATGCTATAAATGCACTGACAACAAACAAACAAACATATATTCGAGGTAAGAATACTTTATTTCAGTCATTTGTAAAACAATTTTTCAATTTATTTTTAGTAAATTATTTTCCCATACAGAGTCTTTCTAACCATCACAATAATTTCAGACTTTACACAAATTTAGCTTGGGCTGCCTGTGCTCTAAAATAACTTTTACAGCATCACGATCTTTGTAAATGGATTACCTCTTACAACCATTGTTGTTGTACCATTGGTATACATGTTTTACTAATGTTAATTGTGTTCATTATATAACCATTGTGCTCAAGTAAACACAATCTTTACAGATATTTTTTAGTACTCTAATCAGTGATGATTTCAAAATAGAATTACATAAAAATATAAATGAAATTAAACAATGTTTCGGTCTCATACTGATGCCATTCTGAGATAAATTATTCAGGTTTGTAAACTTAAGCTACTGATAAATATTTGAATAACAACAGAGGCTATATTCAAAGCGAACTCTTGTTTACAAATCTGAATATTTATCTCAATACCTTGACAATGCCATCAGCACGACAGCGAAAATATGTCTGTCAGTTAATTTCATTTTGAATCGATTGATATATAACAAAGGAAAAAAAATCAGCTATTTAGTTTTTTGTGTGCATATTTACAATAATTAGCTTTATTTTTTGCAGTCTTTTTTCTTTATTCATACATTTATTGCTTTTTAACATAAATATTTAGCTGAGACACAAAACAACTGGTTCGCTTACATACATTTCCCACTCTCACAGATATACAAGATTAGCTTGCAGTTATACGGATATATTCTCTTGGACGTGTTGTGTACAAAAATAATTAACTTATAATTTACTTAGACCATAAAGTACAATCTGCTTGTATAAACATATGTTATTTAGTAAATGCCTTAATTTTATCTTTTTGGCAAATTTCAAAAATTCTTGGTCTATCAGACGACTGTAATCATAAAAATAATTGAGGATGGCCTAACACAAAATTAAATTTTTAGGTAAAATTTCTGTAGTGGGGCATACTAGTGTTTATTCATGCAAACTAAGCCTCACTCAGACCATAACTTCTATAGTAATACATGCGATGAAACTGTAGCATTAATAAGTATGCTCCAGCAAAGAAATTATTCCAATTTTTAACCTGAGGTCATGTTTTCAACCTTATGAGACAAATTTGATATGTAAATTTGTGATTAAACAAGTTCTTGCCTTGGAGAATCTGAGTGCTCAGTATTTATAAGAACTTATACAGTCTTTTTCATAGAGAGGAAATTGCTGCTGTATATGTTTGTTTAACTCAGCCCTGGGGGGTAAACATGGGGCTACAATTACACATACCTTGTCAATCTCACTTTGGCAATAATAGCTTGCTTGCAAATAGCAACCAAACAATTATATAATTCATATTATTAGATGTAAAAGTAAATCTTGATGAAATTCTTGCATTTTCTGATTAGAATGAAGACAAATTTTAATGAAAATTGAAACAATTTACTAGCCTACTAAGTTTGTGATAGCCCTTAATATTGCAATAAAATTTTGAAAAAAATGAAAATAAGAAAATCTTGTGATATTTGTATTAAGGCCACTTAAAAAAAATTCCCAGTTTATCATCAAAACTTTCTCAAAATTCAGTGAGGGAGGGTGCTTTTTTTTTTTTTAGGGTTAATGCTTTTGCAGACTGCTGAGTTAGTTCGGGAATAAATCTGCACCACCAATTACCAAACTAAGTTGGACAAAGTGACATTTCTAAGGTGGAGTCTGAATGGCTAAACGAGTGTGACACAAATGCATAGAAAAGGGAATAAAGTGTCGGTAATATGCTGCCGGCCGAATGGTTTGTCACTCCATTAATTGTTATGCAACATAGAAAATGTTTCTCGACTTTTTCATCATATATTTTTTTATTAAAAAAATTTTAAAAAAAGGTCAATGCACCGGCAAAAATCAGGATTTTTTTTAAGTGGCCTAAGAGTGCTTTTTTAAGTTTTTGCCTTTTGGTTCGAGTTATAAGGGATACACAATATTTTAATTTTTCTTGTCCTACAGTTTAAATGAAATTTTCATCCCTAAAATAATCAGTGAAAATTACTAAAGAACTTGTAAATACAGGTCACTGTCATTTGATTCGAATCATATGATGAGCAAAAATTGCATCTTTGGGTTTCAATAAAGTAATAGTTTGCGATATTGGACAAGAGCTCCAAAAATCTATAAAACCGCGTTACCCTGATTATTAAACAACAATAAAAAAGCAACGAAAGTTTAATAATTACCTTATAGGTGAAAGCTTTATTTCTGTTCATATGTTGGTTCACTTCGCGAACTTGTTGTGATAGCCGCTTGAACAACTGCTGTGAAAGTAATAAGTCAACGGACTTTTTAATCTTATTTTCTTCCTAATTTTATTTAGTTTATTTCAAATTAATTTCAGCAAGCTTAACTATAGAACATCCCTGTACTCCTGCGCATTTGCCAAGTCAGTTAAATTTTTTCACTTGTTATATAAGTTACTTGCAGTTTTCAGTTGATACCTTTTACTTTGGCTACAATAAAAATTTAGATCAAAGTTTGCAATAAAAATTGAGATCAAAATACAGAATTAATTGAAGGAGTTGAAATTTGTTTAATTATACTTACAAGGGTCAACTTCAAGTCCCTCGCCATTTCTGTAAAGAACAAAAATTTACGAGAAAGGAGTAAGGACAAAAAAAAATGAATGAAATAAAAATGAAAAATACAGATGTTTAAATCAGAACTTTACCCGAAATTTCTTCATCGTTGCCATCACTTTCCGCCGCAAATAGTGAACGTCTACTGAAGTTGCTGGTACGCTCACTGTAAGCGCTTCTGGCCCTAGCAACCTAATTAACAGTAATAATTCCACAATTTAATATTGTTAAAAAAAGATAGCATGAAAGGACCTTTTGAATGCAGAGTAAATATATATACAAACCTTTCTCTTATCGAACGCCGTTTGGGAGTTTCGTTTAACTTTTCCTTGAACCCAATCTGAGTTTAAGCTTTTTCCACTGCGAAAACGACAGAAAGAGCAGCACAAATTATTACACAATGTATAACTAACCAAAACCACACGAACACACACACAGTGAGGATTGAATGGAAGTGTAAACTGACGAGAAACCTTGGAAAGCAATTTGTCTTAGCAACTGTCATGTTGGGTTTTGGAATTGGCCAACTCTGAGAGTATACAGCACAAAGAAGTGGCGAAAGCGCCACAGAAACTGCCATATTTGTCACTCAATCCCAAAACGATACCAAAAATTGCAAACTTACAGACTGTATTGTTTAGAGGTCATTTGGAAAGGAATACTATTCAACTTGATGTGTAATTCCAACCACCTCAATTTGCTCCCATGGGAAGGACTATTCGATCACTAGGGGGAGAGGGTAAGGTTTGGCATTAATGAGGTGACAATATTTTCCCAGCAGTGCTAGTGTTGGCTACAGTTTGTTAAGTTTACGAAAGAATGAAAATTGATAAAGTTTTAGGACTTTATAGAACGTGCTAGAAACAAAGGGGAAAAATTTATTTTGTACAAAATAATTTGCACAACATTTAATACACGCAGCAAACTTTTGAGAATTATCTTTGGAAAGACAACGAAAGGTCGAAATGTGGGCTCTACACAGAGGTCATTGGCAAATTGATCATGAAAAAAAAAAAATCCTGATTCTAATTTACCAACAGAAAGCCAATTACCGAGATATATGCTTTGCCCATAGTTACTGGGCTACCTGTGGTCAGCCCAGTCATAAAATCGGTTTGTTTTTCCGTGTTTTTTGTCCGAACAAAATGTGTATCCCACAGTTCCTTGCGGCGCCAGCTCGACTGACAAGGTTCATTTCTTGTGTTGTGAAGAGAAGACGAACCTGGAACAAAAGGTAGCCCAGTGAACGCTTCTAGAGCGTCTTCACTCTCTGTTCTTGTAAAACAGATGTTTTCTTCTGTTCAAAAAACAACCAGTATTAGTGGGTGGAAAGTATATGTTTGTAAAAGAAGAAGAAAAATAATACGGCAGTGACTATACGCCCGGCAGCCGGACATGGTCTTCTAATTACTAAACGTCCGGCAGTCCATATTTTTCAAATATATTTCCTTAAAACTAATCCATATTCAATTGAGAATGTTTACAGTTTATTTGGATGCCTTTTAAAAGCGCTTCCACACGAGCCAAAATTTCGAATTTTTATAAATGGGCCTTTGGAAACAGTTTTGCCAGATCCTGTCGGACACGATCTTCCATTTACTAAACGACCGGCAGTTATTTTTCCTAAATATATCTCCTTAAAACTCACCCATAACCAATTGAAAATGTTTCCACAAGAGAACCAAAATTTCGAATTTTGTGTTTTACGTTGGCTGGTGTGGAAGCCCTTGATCAAACATCTAAATAAACTCTAAACGACAGTGTGTGGCAAATATTTTTCCAAGTGTCACGTTTGGATGATTCGCCTAGTATATAAAGAGCCAACGTAAAACATAGAATTCGAAATTTTGTCTCGTGTGGAAGCGCTTGAGGCATCTAAATAAATTCTAAACATTTTCGATTGACTGCAATCGGCAATCATGTTCAAAATCGACAATGTCCAAGTATCTTGGAGTGATTATAGACCTAAATCGGCTAGTACTAAAGGTAGGAACGGGGAATCGGAAAACGGAAAAAGCAGGAGCGATAAAGGGCGATCCCAAGAAGTCCCAACATTTTTATATTGTTCTGGGACCAGTGGAGCACTCTACAAGTTTGAGTGGTGAGGTGTGGTACCGGGGGGAGGTACTCACCAGAAATTTGGGTGGGAGTGTGCTGCTAGACCTTCACAAACCTGACCCTCAGTTTTAAACTAGGAATGGCTTGATTTTGATGCCCTGTTCTAAATTAGCAAATCGTGATCCTTTCAAGAACGTTAACATCAAAAAGCAACTACACGGAACAATGGATAATCTTGCTGTCCACGTGTTCCAGGAAAAAAGATAAAGAAACGGTACCGATTGGTAAATTATGAGTTGTAAACAGAAATCGATCTGACCTGTGAATCACGAGAAAATTCAGGTACATCAAAACCCAGTCAAACCAATTCTCATTCCAGAAGAATTGTTGCACCCTATACTAAGCTAAATCCTTTACGAGCCTAGTGGCCCATGGAGCTGGCGCTTTTGACTCCCCCTGGACGGGATACTAAACCATCGCAGGTTAGCTCCCAGCCAACGCTGGTACTCATTTACCTACCCTGGAAGGATGGAAAGCTGAGTTGGCTTAGGCGGAAAAGAAGGTCACACAAATATCGGAATCTTGGCAAACTGCCGGGATCGAATTGGGAACCTTGTGATTGGAAAGCAGAGATCTTACCAACTTCGCCAACCACGGCCTTCCTAGCCATTGACTAGTAGAAATTCAGCTTTGGTTAGTAAAACAAAATGAAATCGACTGAGCTTTTTTCTGTCCTTCTCAAGTAGGACATCTCAGAATTTCAACGTTTGGCTATTAACTATTCGTGGCCAGTCACTAGTTTTTAGACTAGTAAGTTGAAAAGTTAGTGTCAGGGCCTGAAACATGCGGACTATGTACTCAACTTTTTGTGTTTACTTCCGGCAAATGAACTAAACGCTCAAAACCTTCAGATTCCACTGTCAACTATCAAGACATGTTAAACTACAGCTAGAAACAAAAACAAAGATCTTGAATTGATTTTTATAATCCCAACGACAAAGAAAATATTTTGTTCTCTTTCTCTCTGAAAGCTAATAAGTAAAGACACTTTTGTTAAAAGGTGAATAATTCAACATGACACGAGCGTGGGACAAATAAAAAATCTGAGTCCCCGATAGGATTTGAACCCATGACCTCCCAGACATCGGGGGGGGCGCTCTATCCACTGAGCTACGAGAACTCGTGGAGAGCAAGGTCATTAAAGGAGAACTGAATGCTAAAACTAACATATTTTTGTTTGAATCTAGTGGTATAGTAGATTAACTCTGTGAAGTTTTTTTTTTCAAATTAGTCAAATCACATTTAGAAATTATTATGGAAATAAAGTAAACTCTCTAGAAAAGGTTTGATACCGTGGTCGCAAATGAGATTGTCAGCGGTCTGGTATGACGTAGGTTACGATATTCAGAGCTTAAACATGGCAGTGTGCTTCGAAATCTTGATAGTTTTTAGGTAATCTATGTCTTGTGAAGTATATTTTCTTTAATAACAGTCAAAATCCGCACAGGTACCATAGTTTTTACTCAAATTAATCATTCTAATATCGTAACCTACGTCATAAATAACTGCTGACATCACATATTGAGCCGCCGATCAAATTTTGTTCATTTGTTATTTATAAAACATCCATTTTTTCTGAACTGCCCTGCTAACAGCTTAAAAAAACTTCATATAATTGTTCTACTAAACCTAAATCTTCAAACGATAGAAGTTAATTTTAGGGTTCAGTTCTCCTTTAAACCTGAGTTCATATGTAACACGCGTCCTGCCTACTGCTAAGATCAGCACGAATTCATCGTAGGTAGTGATAAGTGAAATAGAGATGTACTGTATCGACGAAAACAAATTGAAAAATAAAGATCATCTTCACTTTCTATAAAATTATTACTATTATGTTCAGTTGCCGCCACCAAATTTAAAAGAAAACTTAAAAGAGTTAAGTTAGCTTTTTTAAAGACCTAATATTTTAAAGGAAAACACACAATTAGCGATTCACAAATCGAGGATCGTGTCTAATTTAAATTAAAACAATCCTAAAAAGGATTTACCGTCGCAAGAGGGGAATTGTAAAACCCCAAGTTTGGACTCCACGTTAGAATCCGTGTTAGAATCATCGTCGCTTGTGTTTCAAAATATTAAAACAACTGAATCAACTGTCTTTGCTTCTTGACGCAACTCATGATTTCTATCCAGATTTAGAAAATTATCCTCGGCCAATCACAGTGCGTGTTTTATTGAATATATTTTCTGAAATATTTACTGTTTTAAAAGTATCAACATCTGTATTAGTGTACCGTACTGAACTTTCAACGACTACTTGGAGATTCACGTTCCTCATCGACTTACTTCCTCGTTCTGATTTTCGCCTAATAATAACATACATAAACAATTGGAAATTTTAAAACACTAACTGTTTGTTAGTCTACATTTAGCAACCCCGCTTAGATGGCCTCAGGTGTATAAACCGAAGTTTACTACCAAAGTTCACTGTTGTTGTGTTACTGGTGTGTGGCATGCACATCTGGAGTTGAGTTGGAAGCGGATAAGATCACGTGTGCCCATTTTTTATTTTTTTTATTTTAAACTTATTAACTCGAACTCTAACTTGGGTTCTAACTTGGATTCCAACTCTGACTCAAACTCGAGGCCAAACTCGGGGTTTTACGATTCCCTTGCAAGAGATGTTGACAGAAATTTTCACAAGTTCTGTGGGAATGTCCTCGGACACGGGTGCAATCTAGGCCTGCTAATGGACTTTTTAATGCGCCATATTTTCAAAATTTTGAACTGTCGGAATCTTTTAAGCACGCAATCCTACCAGATTACCAGATACCATTTTTTAACAAGTTGAGTAATGTTTTGCCTGAATAATTTAACGAAAAAAGTAAAACAAAAAAAAAATGAAGCGCGTTTTAAACATCTGAAATTATATTGACATCATGAATTTCGTCATTTTGAATTTTACTCACATTGATGGAACAGCATATATATAACACTCATTTGTTGGATAGTTTGCATGTAGTTTTTAAATAATATTAGATGAATTTACTTACGTTAGGAAAAACTTTTTGTTGAAAATCTTTTCATACTTTTCTATTCCACCCGATACTTCAAAGAAAGCTTTGTCATTGACAGCCATTTCATCGTCGCTAGTTTGCTCGCCAATAAATTCGTAGAATTTTTCTTGTTTTTCTCTTATTTCGTCTTGCTTATGACGTTCACAGCATGTGAACATCAAAATCAGATGAGGAAAGTCATCGAAAGACTTCTTGTTTACAAAGGCCATAAAATTAACACTTCTTGGTTGTGGAAGGCGAAGATATTGGTATACATCATGTAGCATGTCTTTAGTCCAGGCGTAGCAACATGTAAACCTAAACGTTAAAATATATTATGATCTGTGAACATTAACAAATCATTTAAATAATTAAATAAAGAAATAATTAAGAAATAAAGAAAAAAAGAAATAAAGAAATAAAGAATTAATTACCTGTAGTATCTAATAGAAAGGGGAATGCAAAAAACGACACTGTTTGGGCCTTGGAGAAGTAGAATGAGATGTTATCTTACTGTAAGTTAGAAAAGAAGTTTGGCAATAAGTGCTAGGTTTTTTCAGACACTGAGGCAAGCATAAGATAAGTAGGCTGAATTTGGACCTAAATCCCTCTAAATTTCAAATAAAAACATACATGAAAAAAACGAGGAGATGAAGTGTTTTGAATCCCCTGAACTT